>JAQIXW010001747.1:0-17901 GCA_034700685.1 Willowsia buskii | reverse complement strand
TCATTTCGGCTTATCAAAAGTTCAGTCTAAGTTTCTTATGTTGCGCCAAGTTCGGACCAGGGCCAGCATAGCAACAAGCATGGTTGATAATAAGCAGTAGTATAGTATAGTCTCATTCATAGAACTTTTGAAAAACTTATTCCTCATGATTTAGATACAGAAGTCATTTTTGAATTCGGAACATTCGGAAAAATTATTTTAAAATAAAAAAAGACTCAGAAATTTTTTACGTCTGGGTGCATGCATAGTTTACTTATATTCACAGCAACAAAGTCAAATAAGATGCCATAAAAATTAAAAAAAGTTTGCAAAACCGTGAAAATTTTTTTGTGTTGATATTTCTAATACAAAGAGCATAAAATCGAAGAAACCACTGATATAATTGAATAAATAAAAAAGAAATCGTAGAAAAAATAAGAACTGGCTAAACTTACATAACCTATATTGCACGACCCATTGATGCAAGTTGGCTTTTTAATAATAGTCTTGCCCGGACTCCATCTAAACAACTCTTCATCTCATGTCGTAAGATGACATTTTTATGAGTGAATAGCAAAAACTTTTGGGGTTGTAAAAAGCATCTTCAACATAAACTCGCCTCTGATTTTTTGCTCGAGTTTTATTTTTCGCTCATTACTTCATACCTATATATGTCAGTAGTCAGTAACAAAATGGAAATATGAAATTTAGTATAAATAGCCGCTCTACCATTGAAACATCATCAGTTACATTCGTTCCAATTCGAAATCAACAACAAACTAGAATCTTCTTCTGTGGACTTTCCAGTTCCAACTCCATTTCAACATGTCTAAGTTGGTAAGTCCGAGGAAGTATTGTACTATTTGAATCCCCAATCCCATAAGAATTATAAAGCTGAAGAAAAGCTTAACGTATTTCATTTATAAATTATTACGTAATTCTAGTTCGCTGTCCTCCTCCTCGTCGCAATGGTCGTTGCCGTTGCTGTCGCTGGACCATCCCCACTTCCAATCGCCCGTGCTCTTCCAGTCGCTGCTCCATCCCCAGCCGCCAACCCACAATACTACTATGGAGGTTACGCCTTCTACGGTTAAGTAGCTTTGATTATCACGACCCTGACTCCTAGATAACAGAATTACAATCTGAACCTTAAACAATTTTGATAATGCTCTTGATGTAACTTTATTTACATCTAAAACATCTTTAATGAGCAAATAAAATTCTTTCAAAACCAAATCTTTAAAACAATTTTCATGAAATCATAATCCTTAAAAATATTTATTACAAAAAATCGTCATGTTGATGCTATACTATATGTGTGTGTGAATGTGTGAATTTCACCCTGAAATTCAGGGCCTGTATGGCTATCGGTCAGAATTGGCTGCATATTCACAATAACACTTTCTTATAAGTGTATTCGTTCATATAGTCCAAATTTGTTTTGCTACACATGGCTTACCACCACGAAAGCGCTCATTTCAAACTATCCTATTCCCTGAGATGAAAACTTACATTGGACCCTATATTCCCTATTTAATAGCATGATTAGGTGTTTTTTAATGTCAAGATAGTAGATACGCGTACATTGGTTCACATATTTAAAATGCAAGAATAATGCACGTAAAACTTAAAAGTGGAGTTAGGAAAGGAAAGTCGTTTTTCGCATAGATGAGGTCTCGAAACTCGGAAAATTGAGACAAAAATAAAAAATATTGAAATAGGTGAATACAATTAAAAACGGTATATTGATTTTTTAACGCTGTGATGCCGTAAGCGGTAAAATCTTTAAAACAGTCAAAAACTGCTCTCTAATCTTATTATCAAAAATATTAAATATATAGGTCATAAATTCGTTTGTAATTTAACTTCGTATAGCACCTCATTAAGTCGATATCATTTGAGTCATTTTCACCGGAGTGTTACAAGCTTTATAAACTGATACAATTTTATGAACATTATGTCGCAAATTTTCTTTAGCTTAGTTCATATCCAAATTCAAAATGTTCATTTCTGCGTTGTAGTCTTTTAAAAGTTAAATGTACTGTTATACAATGCTTCATGTCTATGTGGGTTGTGAATCAAGAAAACTTGCTTTCACCAATGAACTTTATATTACTGCTACATAATATGCGTATAGTAGTCATGCTTTGATCCTCAATCCCAATTAATATCGTGCTAATACTTTACAAAAGTTATATTACAATGGAGATAGTAGCCTTCCAAAATACACACATATCAGTATTGGAGAAAAATGCAATGATAATAAAAATATGACAATTATTGGTATTGCTTATAGAGTACACTAAAATGCTTTAAAATTGAGTGCTGAAAATGTTTTTAAGTTTATTCAACCAAAGATGCAATTGGTGACAGGGCACTTGCAAATTAGTAGATGGTATTTGATGAAGCTACAATTTTTATCATTATGAATCCCAAGCTAGACCTAGGGTCCAATCCTGAGATTCCGAATCCTTCAACCGTAATAATAGTAGAGTTGAGGATTGGCAGCTGGGGAAGCTTCTGGGAGGGCGCTTGGAATTGGGGAAGCCACTGGAGTTGGAATGGCAGTGGCAACAGCAATCACCATTGCGACGAAGAGAAGGACAGCAAACTGTGAAAAATTTTAAGAAAGGTTTTAGATTGTTTAACTAATACTAATATCATCATCACACACAGTACAGTATTATTACTTACGAGCTTAGACATGTTGGAAATTGTTTGTTTGGAAAATTCACAAGGAATTCAGTTTAAGATGGAGTTGATCTGTGTGGAAAGTTGAGTTGGACTGATGAAGAACATGATTAGTTCACCAGCTATTTATATGTTGAGGAATTCCAGTAAAAGAAGAATTTAATTTTTATCAAAATTACATATGCCAAAGTCAACATTAACAATGTATTTATAGTTGCCTGATTGAAGACACAGCTATAGTTTTCATTCGTTTCAAAGTGGCCTTCGGTCTCTCAAATTTATAGAGGAAAATGCACCAAAAAATGTTGGGATCTTCCAGTCGTCATAAAAACCGAAAGTAGGGAATCGTCACCTTGTTAGCCCAGACTTATCATGAGAAATAGAGAAGGTAGAGCTAAAAGTCAAATTATGGCAGTACGAATGTAAAAAAATTGTTGATGTGCAGCAATAAAATATGTAATTCATTATTGGATCTTGCATTATTTAATGCAAATTGTTTTTTCTCTCAGCGGGAGATCATGTTGTAATATGTGAATCGAAAAAATGCAGGTACACATTTAGGTCACTATAGGCTACTGGAATGCATATTTTCATCAATGGTAAAAAATAGATTGTTTTAAAACACTTTAATTTTTTGTGATCCTTAAATCAAGACTAAGCAAGCTAACAAAATTAGTGTTCAGATAATATCTATCTTAGATATTTGCGCTACTAAATAATAATGGATTGTTTCTGAAAATTAAATGAGCAGTTTAGCACCTATGAATAAAAAACTAACTTAATGCTGAAAACTGATGATTCAACGTGAAATCTACGAATCGTCTCATAATTTAGAGCTTGAATGATTCTTTCAGCATACTGTCCATATAACCTGACTACAGAAAGAAAAAGAACCATTCATGCAGTAATTCAACCAGTCGTGGAAATACGTTTTTCTATTCCGGAGTAGTCATGGTTTTAATATCAATATTTTTTGCTGAGTACCTTGTTCCAAAGTTGCGCAATCACAAAAAACGACATATGAATTAAGTGCTTGCAAAAACTTGCTTTCTACCTAGTATAAATAGCTGCATCTAGGATGCAATCTTCATCAGTTACTTCTATTCAACTCTCTGAATTAATACTTCAAACTCTCCAGTGAATTTTCACTATCAATTCAACATGTCCAAGTTGGTAAGTGTAAAACGCAGGAATACGTATTCAAAAATGAATTTTGAAAGCCAATCTTAAAAACTGATTATTTCTTTATAGATTGCTGTCCTCCTCCTCGTCGCAATGGTTGTCGCCGTTGCTGTCGCTGGACCATCTCCACTTCCAATTGCTCGTGCCCTTCCAGCCGCTGCGCCATCCCCAGCAGCCAACCCACAATATTTCGTCTACTACGGTTAAACAAATGTGTAACATGCTTGATTCACATTTTGGTTATGATTCGGAATCCCTTTTAATCTTTGGAGTCTTATAGTAGGTTACAAACAGAAATCTGAACATGATTGTTTCTGTTGATTATGAGCAAATAAACATTGGAAACACACAAAAATCGTACCAGTTTTTATTTACTTTTTATTGTCAATTTCATATATTACCAGGTAAATACAATAAATATAGTCCCCTCCCTCAGTTGTTAACTCCCAACATGTTAAATATTTCGATATTTAGTCTTTTCTTAAATCAAACAATAAAATATTCACACACAAAAGTATTGCAGTCTCCACACAATGTAACGGAGTTAAAGCATCTACAAAGTTTCTTGAGCCTATCATAATTTTCAGTGGGTAACATGATGCATAAAATTTGTCCTCCCATTTAGTTTGTACGGCTCCACCCCACGTCCAATTACGCCTTCTGAATCGGACTAGATGCAAGACTCTTTTAGACGACTCAAAAACAAGTGACATCCCCCCAATCAGTACAACAGCCACAAGCACAGAGTCAATTAAAATCATAAGCAATGTGGCCACCAGCATTATTTCCAATTGTGAAGTCTTAACGAGTGTTGCCAAAGCCGATGCGGAGGTTATAATCATTCCCGCGATAATAATAAGAATTATTGATCCCTTATGAATATCGTTGAAAATGTTTGTTAACAGCTGTAAGTGCCGCAGGACCATAGCTCGATTAAAAGCTGATTTGTGATTCAAATTTTCCACGTATTTCTTGAACCTAAATTTTGTTTTAAATTTTAAAGTTAATGTTTTAAAACTTATTTATAATGAATAATTGTTAGGCGTTAATTGTATTAAGTTAAATTTTCTTACACGTTAATGTTATCAAGGATAATTACTGTTGACAAATTTTGAACCACGCCAACAACAAGTCCAGTAGTTTCCGCACTAATTCGCCATATCCAGTAATTGAAAAGTAGTACCGTTACTCTTGATGCAAGTCCAGAAACAGATAACACAGGATTGCAGACTGGAATTAACCAATATCCGGCCAGTGATGGCTTCCAAGGACTTAAGAGATGAAGACCAAACACAAAAGATGGTGGCATTGCAATTTCTGATATGATTACAGCATATGAAATTAAAACCCTTAGCATGTCCATGAAAGGCCTTTTTAAGACGTTTTGGTGTTTACACCCATGGAGTTGGTCAAACTGGATTAAACTGTTGAAAAATAAAGCCACATCTGATGCTTTCATTCGCATTATATGTAGGTGTGTGCTAAAGCCACACATTAGGGTTACAGTCATCCATCCAATAATCTTGTCAGTTGTGTTTCCATTGGCAAACTGCATCTTGCACGCTTGACAGAAGATTACTAGTAGAGTGAAAGTGTGAATAGTGCACTTAATTGTGAAGCTTTTATTGGGGACTTTTGCTCTTATTAGCTTCATGCTTTGGGATCCTTGAGTATCATTGTACCATTCTAGTGGAACTGTACGGGAAAGTCCAGCAAGTTTGGCATTGGTTCCGAAAAAATGGAGTATTTCAGCCATTATGTAGGCAGGTTTTTGCTACTGTAGAAAGATCAATTAAGTGTGATTTTACAAATTGTAATTTCTAAATTAATCACTTTCTCAACATGCCATGGACTGCTTATACATGACTTATTTCCATCCATGTAGCTATTTAAAGTTTAATGTATGAGGCTAATTTGACAAAGTGAATTATATTTTGGAGAAATGCTTTTTCAAATAGTTTTGGTATATCTTCATGTATTTCATGTGTTTAACAAATGTCATAAATACAACAATGGAAATTTACATCAGAAAGCTTAAAAACGTTATTCTCACTTAGTTTTGAGAGCAGTTTACACTAATAATAGACGAATTTTAACATAAACGAGTTTATATGATTTAGAAGTATTTTATACCAAGCATATACTTAGGTATTAGAGAACTTTTGTATAAATTGGCTTCAAGTACAAAACAAGCAAAACAATTATTCTGACATTGTCTAGATAAAACCATAAATCACAGTGATAGCACTTACATGTCTTTAATTATGGCTCTTCAATTTCAGTGTTTTAGATAAGTCACAATTTTGTTATGATGAAGGTTTATGCCTGTGTTTATAGAATTCGAAAAGATGGCATGTTTTGATAGAAAAATACTCTTTTATCAAAACATGCCATCTGTATTATCTGTATTTGATCTTGTTTACTGCTATACATTCGATGAAGGAAAAGTATACGGTTCAACAATTTTGTATTCAAACGCTAAAATTGTATTTAAAAAACTTGGAAAAATACATGTCTGCACTTTCTGTTTCTGCCCATAAAATTCTAAAAGTAAAAATAATGGAATATTGCCTGTAAATAGATGTCTTATGCACCCCAAAAGCATTTGGGTTATCAAAAGTGACAAAAATTGTTATGACAAACGGCCATGTTAAGATTTTCCAATTAACAGGTAAATTACAATGTTCACCGGACCGGACTGCAAAAGCATGTATAAGCAACCTTGCAGAAAATAAGTATCTATTGACATTTGCTGAAATATGCAGCTGGCATCGTGTTTACTTTATAACGTATCTACTGTCTATGCTGTCTAGATATGCAGAATTACATACGTTTTGACTACGAAAGTAAATATGTATTCAATTGAACTGAAATGTAGAAATAAAGTGTAAGAATTACATTTCGAGATATTTATTTTTTGTATTACATAATAAATGATGCATAACAATAGAATAGGAGGGTATATTCGATATTGGATCAGAACTATTTTATGAGGCGTGACATAAATTTGATTTGTATCGCATAATATTTCAAATTCTTACATGCTTATAACCAAAAGGCTTAACTATAACTACACGTAATGATGCTTGTAATATCCCACTGAAACCTACAGAACCATGGACGACATGTTAACAAGAGCTACAACACATGGGTCACGTCTGAACGGCTTAAAAGGGCATTTTAAATGTCACGGCAAAATTGGTAAGCTATGAACGTTATGCATGCATGGTTCAATGTCAATGCACTTGGACAGAAACTTTTTAATTACAGTGTCGAGTGTCTTGGTTCAAATAAATAATTTGTGATACAATAATAATATAGTATGTGTGTATTATAATATAGTGTTCATCACACAATTTTACATGATCAAAAACTGGCAACAAGGATGCTTCAGGTGTTCATCAACATGACATTCAAATTGCTTTGGTAAGAGCTGACAAGCACATACCATCGAGTATAACGTAATGCTTTAAATATTACATTTAGTTGATTTAAATTGAGACGGAAAGACTAAAAAATATGTTGCTTAGCTTGACAAACATGAAAGAAGATCACCCAAGTTACATAATACATAATCTGTATGTCATTTTCGTAATATCCCTAGAATTGCTTGATTTTATTAAATCAAAAATTAAAGAAGCATATTATATTAGCGAAGTTGGCAGAACCAACGACGCAAGCATAAAACTAAAATAATCCTCAATACTAACTTTCAACTTTAGCAAATATGCTTTCTTTAACCTATGGTAACGTTCTTAATTTTCTCGCTCTTTTGCCGTCTATTCAATTCACAGAGGGATCTGTCTTGGATAAATTGCTGAGAACGCAACAGATACAACAATTCAATCATTACTGGAATTTCTTTAATATCTTTACGGTCTGCACACTACATTTGTCTGCAAATCCAAACGCATGGTTGGATTTATACAACAACATTTTGCTTTTCTGTACCGAGCAAAATTTTGCCACAGGACATCATTGTGTGAGCATACAAACTTTGTCAATGAGTAAAGCAAAACATCCATTAAACGATTGGTCAAAAGTGGGCTACGAAGATATAACTACTATATATAGTCTAGCATTCAGTGCTTTAAAACATTCAGCAACATGCATTGTACAGTTCCCAAGTATTGGATTTTAAAAAATCGACTTTAAATTTACTGGCCCAAGAAAAAGATTTAGAGAAAGTCGCTGGATTCGTGTTCCAGACTTTGTCATTGTTCCACTATCACCGGAAATATCAAATACAGAAGTTGAAGGATATATTAGCAACCAAAATGATAACATGGAAAGAGCTTCTATTTTCTTGCTGAATAGTACCAACTTCTCGATAATAAGTTTATGTACGAAATGTTTCCATTTCAATTTAATTGAAAAAACGGATACAATTTTCTCATTGCAAACCATGTTAACAAACTTAGATAAGCCATTGGTAGTAAGGAGAAGATTTGAGATAGAATGGTGTCCTTATGACGATAAATATTATAGAAATTTCTACAATGGCCAAGTGGACATGCTAACATGTATTAAATCGATATTTTCATTAATGTACAATTTGAGCATAACCAACCATTTGACTCAGGCAATGTCATTAGAAAAAATTGATGCTCTTGATTATGAAGATGTAGTGTATCCCCTCGTTCACGGCACTGATAGTGTGGGATATCATGCGACTATCTTGATTCAGCGGGAGCATAGGCGACTAGGTAGTGCAAACTATTTTGCATTGATATCTCCATTTGATCGAATAGGTTGGATAATGGTTACTCTCACAGTTTTTTGTTTGGGAATAGTCCTTAGACTGTCCAGATATATAAAAGAATCATATTTTTGGGTTTTTGCAATTCTTCTGGAACAAGGAGAGGACAACAAAAAGAAGATTAACAGTTTGAATTGGTACCTTGTTGGAATGTGGCTTTTAGCAGGTATCCTAATTCGAAACGTTTACACTTCTTCAATGTTCACTTACATGGCAACGGATATTGGTCCTGGATATGTTCCAAACTCACTACAAGACATTGTTAATAAGACTGACTTTCATTTTATTGGACATTCTGCAGTACGTAATTTGTATACTGCAATGAAATCCGTGTATGCCAAGTCTTTTACTAATGAAGTGGAAAGTGAGCCAGGTGAGCCTTGGCCATCGTTTAGATATAAAGGTAAAACAGTTTGCTTTCTTAATGCTTTCTCAGCTACTTTCTTTCCATCATACATATCGTGTTAAGCAGCAATAATCATTTTCGTCAATATAAGCATAAAATTCTTTATCCTGCTTGTAAATTATATTATTGTAATAGTTTCGAAAATTCTTTGCTACAAATATTATGTAATATTTCATTTTTAGGACGACCGTGCAAAACATCGACTCAAAATATTGATGCTTCTCAGGAAGTTGCTAACCGGGTCAAAAGGCTGACACCATATGGGATAACTATGAATGCGATTTTGCAAAGGTTCTGGCCAGTACGCCTATTTGATCAGCAAGATAAAGTAAACCTAAATGACGTTTCAACAATTTTCAAGCACAATTTGTGCGGAAGGCACAAAGTTGTAGACTCGTTTTATTTTTCCCGCCTGCGTGAAAACACTAGGTGCTTTCGACACACTCGGAATAAGTACTCCGACTGTTTGAATGTAGCAAACTTTGTGCTTTTATTTGAAGGACTGACAAAGAGTTTACTTTGGTATGAATATAATTATGGGTCTGTTCTAAAACTTCAACTGTATATTCTAAACCGGTTCTATTTTATTGAGAATCAGGAGCCAGATTTCGCACCAAACAGAGCTTTATGGTACTTTAGGGAGCGATCAATATTTCATAAGCATTTTGATAAGTTATTGGGCTCTGTTGTAGAGTCTGGAATTTACAAGTTTCAATTGTCATATTACATGCACCAAAGCACAAGATCTGCAGTATATTGGAGACTCTACTGGAGTGGCGCTGGAGAGGAAGAAAATAAAATGTTGCCGAGAGCATTCAAGCAGTGGTCGTATTATGGCTGCTTTCAACTTTACAAAAAGTCATGTTCATTAAGTGAGCTTCAAGATGAGTCATTAGAGCAACCTGTCAAAGTGATAGACTTGTTTGTGGTCTTTGTATTATTTCTGTTTCTTGTAATAATTTCAGTGGGTCTCTTCATGTGGGAACACAAACATTGGCTAGTCATGATGGGTCATAATTTACTCAAATAACAAAATGAATTTAAATTTGTGTCCCGCTTTTGAGTTGTTAACATTATTTATTTAGAGTCCACATTATGTATCCAACCCCTTTACATTCAAATTGTTTTTATAAATGATCATGAAGTTCTCTTGATGATGATGAAGTTCTAAAACAAGAAATATGCAATGATTAAGTATTGACTGAAAACAGATGTTTTATGAAGAATAAATACAACCCGACTGTTTTTGGGTTATCAAATCTGCAAAAAGTTGTTGATGTCATGTCATGGTCATGTTTAGATTTTCGAAGTATGTAATAGATAAATATAATTAATAAAATATTCATCAGAGTGTGCAAGCATGAACAAGAAACCTTACAAAAACGTAATTATATATTGACATAATAATATGCTGAAATATGCAGTTGGTATTATGTTTAGTTTATAACATATCTACTGTCTATAAGCTTGTAGTGGGCGATTTTTGTTTAATTTACTATTAATATATTTTTAAATATGCTTTAGCATAAGGCATCATAGCTCAATGGCTAAGGGCTGGGCCTGGATGATGGAATCCAAGGTCAATTCACAGATGGAGTGGGCAGTTTCTCCTCCACTTGGGGCCTGTCTGGGGATGAGAAGGGGGTACATAGGTTTTCTATCTAAATTTGTATGCATCTTTATACGTTAATCCTTTTTCACAAAATAAAGTCAGTTATATTTCGGTGTTAGCATAAACTGCTTATGTTGTATGTGTTAATGATGGTGTTTCTTTCTAATGTAAATGAAAAATATCATACTGATCTGAAATGTTATTAATTTTACATAAACATGAAGAGGGGTATAAATGTGATAATGAGGCTTCAGATGTATTTACATCAGCGTGATTATCAGAAAACATTTTAATTTAACATTTCACATGCCCATATAGTATATCTTGTGGTATTTATTCTCTAAATAAATTACGAAATTGTTCTTCACAACAAAGCTTTCAGCAGTATTTTCAGCTATATTTTCCCCATTCCAATATATGTATATGGCCAAGATAAGTGTTATGTATATGTAATTTTGTAAAAAAAACTTGTGAAACAAAACGGAAAACATACATTTTTGTGCAAGAGTGGCTTTGGTGACTATTTCATAGTTCATAACAGTGGCAATTTTTTATTAAGGTTACTTTCCAACTAAACCAAAAACCAATACGCACTTATCTATAAAATACGTGCTTTCATTCATTAAAAATCTCCCATATCTCTTATCCTCACTAACAATGAAGGTTTAATATGCTACTTATGTTTTGGCATCCAAATGTTTTACCAACTTCAGCAAAAATTCAAGGGCGAAACTTCAAGTAATAATTAAAGTTAATTTTGAGAAAACATAACAAATACCATATTTTATGAGTAATATTAATGGTATTCCTTTGCTGATTTCAATGACGCGCATGTGAGTTGTAGTATGCTTTCCCTAAACATTCACACCACCATCCTCAATAAATTGCATACATCAGCTCACCGTCTTTATAATTCTTTGCTTGCTTATTCAATATTTTTCATTGTCCATCTTCTCCCGAGAACAGAATCCAATTTATTTAATATTTTATGAGTATTTTGGTAATACAATTATAGAGATTTATGAAATGGTAACAAGTTCAACAAACTTTTTAATTAATATTCTCTACTTTAAAGTGCAACTGACGCTTATCCCCTGAATCAGGTGATATTAAAGAGATATCCGTTCAAGAGTTCAATATTTTTTAAACTGTTTGTTGCCACAGTTTTAGTTATAAATTCTATTTTCTAAATACACCTTGGAATTGGAACACTACGCCCTTGCCATGCCATTTCAATGTGAAATTTGTATGTACAGCTTTGGATCCTGGAGTGGAAGAGCTAGGCAAAATATTGAATTCATACATTAAAAAGTTCAACATAACTGTGAGTTATGTGGGAAAGAGTTTCTGCAGAAAAATAATCTGAAAAATCAAATGAGACTTTTATTAAATGAGCGGCCATATACTGTAAGTGAGAAAAATGCAAAAAAATCATATATAGCCAAGAAATATTTACGAGTCGTACGACACTTATCATCACATCTTCAGGAAGTTGCAAAAACTCACGAGTCTTGTTTATGCAAGAAAAAAATGTAGGGATTTTGCTCTTCTTAACAAAAATATTACAACTAACACAGGAAAAAGTAGAGCTCACAAATGTTTCACATTTTCTTTAGTGTAGAGACGGTAATTTGGAGATTAGCTGCATACATTTTCAATTAAAATATTCAAGTGTCAAGTATATTTCACTTGAAATCATGGATGAGTTTGATCTTCCTCTATCATCTCCATTCTTATGGAAACCTTCAAAAACCATAAAGTTCTGGAGTAGTGTTCACAGTCATATCAAAAATGTATATGAAAATGGAGAATTAACGACTGCCCAACACATAAAAAAACTTCGTCATACTCTGGACGAAAACGCTCGGAAACAACAAGTGTTTAGGCCGGCGAACAATTGGAAAGAAGTTCTTGGCGAGTATCAGTACGATCTTGTGACTAAAACTGAAAAACATGTGCAATCATGGTGGCCAGATTCTTTTGTCACTTTGCTTCGAGTGATTCGGAACAAACATGAGCATCAGGAAGGTTTGACTCCAGAGGAGAAAAATAATCTTGAGTGGTTTCGTGTGGTGGATGAGAAATTACAGTTTGATGAAAACATGTTCGTTTCATATTGGACCAGTAAATTTCCACATCTCACGTTATTTCTCTGGAAGGAATTCGCTGTATTTAATGAGCTCTTTAAAGAGTTTTATCCCGAGTCTTTGGACATTTCCCGCCTTAATTTTGAGCTAGAGTTGGTCGACTTTGTGCCACTGTTAAGGAAAGCTTGTTTGGAACAGATTGACAAAGGTTATTTTAACGCTCCCAAATTTTTGAGAATGCATATCAAGTGGCAACACAAAGGCAAAACTTTCATTTTTTGTTGTAATTCAAATTTCAAAGGGTTTCTGCACTCACGCTATAAAGTGAAAGTGGATATGGCAGATGGAACGGTGGAGGTGCGCATGATGGCATCCGATTTGTTGACAAGAATTTTGGACGGAAGTTCATCCCTGACGATGACGGTATTTTCAGCAAGCTTGCATTTAAATTGGAATAATGGTTGTGAGATGCTATACAAATCTGAAAAGGGACAGGTATGGACTCTAGATGCATATGTAACTTATGTATTTGTCAACGGAAGTGATCAAGTAGACGATAATTTAATATTAAGAAATTCCAAATCTAGTAACGATTATGACAAAAGAACATTCGTATTTACGAGTGAAGATGCTATACAAAGTACTAACAAGAAATTTTCTAATAATGCGAAATTTAAGAAAGTTGCTATAACTTGGGGAGATTTAAGTGAGATAAAACGAAAAGAAATTTTAAGTGAGAATATGTTTTTGCTCAAGCTTGATTTCAATGAGCTGCTTATTAGAGAGTTGATGCCAGACAGTGAAGCGGGTAGATTTGAAATACTCGAAAAATTAGAGGGGAAAGTTTTAAACCAGTTTTTAAGAACACAAAAGCTACAAATATTCACAAAACACAAAATACCGAAAAAGGATGAATTCTACATAGAGAGAAGATTTTACAACAGAGCTAAGCTAAATTCAATTATTTTAAATGAGTCATTGGTCAATGATGTGCTGGTAATATTAACAAACTCTACTGAAAAACTTTCTCCATCTAAACGTCTAAATGCGATAGTGGTTAAGAGTGAAGATGTTTTTCCAAAGTTAGAAATAGATGATGAAAACGTTAGAGTAATTGAAGTGCAAGATGTAATTCCCGACTTGAGTAATGCTCTGAAAATTTTTGAGGGCTGGAAAAATGAGAAAATGGAGAAGAATATTCATTTTCTTGAGTACATCGATAACGACACTTTTGATTGGATTTATACCAAAGGCTTCTTTACTGATTCATGTTCCAAATTTGATAAGGCAGCGAAACAGGTAGGTATGATGTCAGAGACAGAATTTTTAAATAGCTTGGAATCTAGTAAAACACAAGAGCGGTTAATATTTATAGCTGACAAGCCTGGCATGGGAAAAACACAGGTACTCATTAGTCTTGGTAAGGCTATGATAGAAACAGAAGAGAATAATGCGAGGATCGTGATGATGTTTACGTTACATGACTTTGTGAAAACTCTTAAAAAGATCATAAAATACGATGCTAAAATAGAAACATCAATTTGTGCAAACGACATTATTGCTACAGTAAAATCTTTGGCGTGTTCCAACAAATTTGAAAAAGCTCTAATTACTCATTTGCTATCATCATCTTCCAGCAATGTTAAATTTGAGTTG
Source organism: Willowsia buskii (assembly GCA_034700685.1). Classification (NCBI taxonomy): domain Eukaryota; kingdom Metazoa; phylum Arthropoda; class Collembola; order Entomobryomorpha; family Entomobryidae; genus Willowsia; species Willowsia buskii. Next base: position 3,529 of record JAQIXW010001747.1, on the reverse strand, counting down.
TTGCTTGATGGACTTGATGAATTAAATTTAGAACTTAAAATGTTGGCTTTAGAAGCTTTACAAGTTATCAAAACCGAATTTCCAAAAAATATTCGTGCGTGGGTAACTTTAAGAGATCATTTGTTACAAAATATTTTGAGTAAATTTGGAGTTTTAGGATATAAACTCGATCCATTTTCATTTCCCGAACAAATTGAGTTAATTACGATGTTTTGGCGCAGAAGTTTTGAGCGTCGTGGAAAACTTAATGATTTCCATAAACCAGATTTGACATTTTTACGTTTACAATTTGCTGCAAAATGTGTGCAAAATTTTCTTTCCCAGGAGGAAGCTAGCGTTGCTGGCATCCCACTCCAGTGCAAAATGATTGCGGACATTTACGAAGATCAATGTTTTCAGGAGACTTTCGAATTAAACAAGAAGCCTCTGGGGATAATTAATTTGTATGACAAAATGATGGAAAGAAAGCTTGAAATATATTTAAAGGAAAAAAAATCTTTTCATGACTCCACTATAGCAAATGATTGGAATGCGAAACTACAAAAAGCTGCAATCCGTGGCTATATCACTTTCTTAGCTATCAAACTAGTTCTGTCTGAGGATATGGCTGAAAAAGTGAAACATTTTTTGTATATTCCTTATGATCCTGAAGATATAGAAATATTATCACAAACAGTGTTAGAACACGGTATCGTTCAGTCTATTTCTCCGCTAAAGTTTATTCATCGAACATTTGCAGAATATTTGATTGCCAAATTTACATGTGATCATCTTCACAATTTTTTATTGAATAATGATGATATAGACACTTTGAACGAGAATTTCCAGCATTTTCTATGGAACGGAGTGCTGGCTCCGCAGTATGAGCATCCACTATGGAATTTTCAAAATGAAACTTTGTGTGTGTTTTTAAATTTGTTTCTGAAAAAAGTTAATTGTCTCGCTTACAAAAATAAGGTGATTGATCAGCACATTGAAGAACATTTGCCACTTCGAGATTTATTGTCGAATTTAGCTATATTTGTTGTGTTGGAAGATTTTCCACACGGTAGGCATTTTCTGGCAACCTTTTCATATTTCAGCATAAATAATCGTCTTGTATGCAATGCAAAACTTGAGATCATAATGTTGCTAACTCTTTCCCGAAAACATCTTGCTGGCCTTTTCATAAGGGCGGTACGGATAAAACATGATTTAATAATTGGTTACTTAGTTAAAGCTAAAAATTTCAGTTCAAATACTTGGTATGAACTGCAGGAGTATGATGATCCGAACAAATTTGGTGTTCTTCATCATTTACTTATCTTTACTAGGGATTTAGAAGATGGGATAGAGATAAGCGGCTTAAAAATTTTGATTTCATATTTTGTTAAGAATAAACCAAGTCTTTTGGAGCAAAGAAGTGCGTATGGCGAAACGCCACTCTTGCTTTTTGTGACTAATGCAATCACGTATGAATGCAAGGTCCATCTACAGATAGTAAAATTTTTAGTAAGCAAATTAGGCGCTGATGCAAATGCAACTGATGACAAAGGAAACTCTGTATTGCATGCTGGGCAGCTCGAAAACACATACGCTGACAAACTTTGCATAAAAATGGAAACTGAAGTACTTCAATATCTCCAAGACCAAAAATCTTACTTCAAGCTCGTCGAATTCCTACTTTCAAATGGCTGTAAAAAGGAATGGTTGAATAGCTTTAATAAAAATGGGTATACTCCCTTCCTAGCTTTTCTTGAGTTCCATATGAAACTTTACACACTGGCTATTGAAAAGGGCTGGAAAAGAAGTAGCTTGTTTCTACGCATGTTAGAAGACGCAGTGAAAGTTTATAGAAATTTTGGAACTAATTTTAATAAAAGCGATAGTATGGACGGGGGAACAACTTTACATAAAGTAATTCAAAAGGGTTATCCTTTGTCAATCATCCAAGAACTGATTGCTTGTGGGTCAAACATTAAAAGTAAGAACCTTAAAGGTCAATATCCAATACATTTAGCTGTTGAAAAGGGAGATAATTGTTTGGTCAAATATTTGATAACTGAGTGGCCTCAAAGTATTAACGTTAAAGATGGTAATGGAAAAACGATTTTGCAGTATGAGACTACGGAAGACCTACGAATATATATTCAAGATATTAAATGTTAATATCATAGCGTCACAAATGGGGAAGAATATAAAGCTGTTGTAAATATTTATTAAATATAAATACAAGTATTGCAGAAAATGCATTCCTTCATCAGAATTGAGCTAGTGTGACATACAGTAATCAATTCTTCTTAAATGAATCCTTGTGGCAATAATTCTTCATATGATTGTAATATACGTACTTTTAAATGGTTAACTAAATCTCATATTACTATGATACTTACCCACATTTTTAATGGATGTCGTGTTATATACAGATATAAAATGTTTATGTGCTGTCATGTGAATTTTAAAGGTGTATATACTTTGTCTAATAAATGTAGTAAACTCTTACTTGTACATTTCGTTTTGTGTTCTTTGAATTTTTTCATTAGTTTCAGGAGTACTTTTGACATGAAGTATTTTTGAATGTTAAATTTATTTTGCCTCCTAATATACATCATCAAACGGACTATAGCAACTTTGTGAATATACTTCCACAAACTGCTTCCAATCCATTGAAAAAATCTCCATGATCTGAAATACGCATCATAATACCCATAATAATTCTCATCTGCCCGAAAACGAAATAAACTGAATATTCCCCATGACAAATTTCTGACGCTGACTTGAAATTCCTGAGATTTCTAGTCTCTTCAATTTCATAACCATATTTGGATGCATCCAAATATGCATCCAAATGGATATGGCCAACGTTTCGTTATAACCATTTCCACGATTTTTGGCAGATTTGGATGCAGTCATCATAGGTCAAAATTTACTAAAATAACAAAATGAATTCAAATGTGTTCCGCTTTTGAGTTGTTAATATTATTTTGACATTTGTCAATATTATTATTATATTTATTATGAGTCGACATTATATATCTAGCCCCTTTACATTCAAATTGTTTTCATAAATGTTCTTTTATCATCAGTACTACTCTAGAGCATTTTGAGGTAACTGAGCCATATTTATCTCATTAAGTAAAAATACTCTTACAACTAACCAAAGTTTTTCCAAAGCAAATGCCAAACATGAAGCAGAAATGATCACAACATACAGCAGGAAGGCTGGTTTTAGAGAATTAAAATTTGCCATTTCATATTCATCCTCATTACCAATTTTTACTTTAGTACCTGTTGGATCATTTCTTTGAAAAGCAAATTGTATATGATTCCGTTTCATTGAAAACCCATAATTATAAGATGTTAATTCCTTTGTGACTATACTCTGCTTTCTGCTTCTATAAAAGAATTCAACTCTTGTGGCTATCCCCGATTCAAACATGTGAGATAAAACTTTTTCAAACAATTTGCCAACTAAGCTTTTTACTGAAGTGTACCATAATCTCATATCTAGCAAGATCTCTGGCTCATTGTTTGTGTAAGTCCTGGAGTT
>JAQIXW010001746.1:0-17906 GCA_034700685.1 Willowsia buskii | reverse complement strand
AGCAAAAATAGCAAAAGCAATTTCAATCCAGGCAAACATACGTAACATATAAATATATCTTTTTATTATTCAAATTTTCTAACATGTATTAAATTAATTGGTTTAAAGTCTGAAAACCTTTGTAATTTTCGTAAATCTAAAGTCGAAACGAGACTAACAACAAAACCACCCCAAAAAAGTAAATGGCACTCTTTTTAAAATAGATTTGTGGGACAATTTCATTTTTCTTATAAGCTCCAGGCTCTACTTCAAACATTGTCAAAATTTGTGATACAGCTACTCATGTCTACGGGGACTGTGTCATGGAATGTAGAGTAGTCAATGGTTCTATACCCAGAGTCCGTTTTGGAAGAAGAAAGAGTCTCAAAGCGATGGCCCCATAAAATCTAATAAAACACACAATTGTTGCAGTAACCTTTACCAAATACATTATCATCGAAAAAAATTTCAATAATTTATTTAGTTTTACTTCAGATGGTAAGTACGAAGATCGAGCTTGTACATTTAGCCCTGTGGATTCCACTATTCCATCCAGCACAACAATAATTTCGAACGCTGAGTCGTCCAGCAAGCCATCTGCTGAGAGTCCATGCAATGGACTGGACTCAGTAATCTTATGAATTACGTAAGTAGGCCAAAATAGTAAAACCTTATTGTCCTTTTCTCCATCCCCACCAACCTCCAATTCCTGTCGGTAGTCTGGAATCACTTCATTTTCAGCAGTTACTCTTCTGCGTACAACTTGCGCTCTAACTTGAGCTTCCAGCAAGTGACTTTTTCTCATATCGGCAACTCTGAACATGAAGCATAGCATTCCATCTCTTAAACAGACGACGGCCTTCTTACTAAACATTATGGTTCCACTGCGTCGTTTTGCACGAGAAAGTTTCACAAACACCAGTCCTACCATCACACCTTCCAATATTGTTCCAACAATGGATTGTGCGCAAAAGAGTAACACGGCAGTGCTGCATCGCTCGCTAAGTACGTAATAACCGTACCCTGTCGTGTGTTGAGTCTCCACACTAAAGAGAAAAGCTGATGTAAAATTTTGAATTTCTGAAACGCAAGGTTTCCATTCATTTTCTCCGAAATGTTGGATATCACCGTGAAACCAGAGAATGAGATACCAGAGCACAGCGAATCCTTTGCAAAATAATGAGAACGATTCAAATCCGATAATTAATTACATATCCCGCATGCTGCAATATACGTATTATGTCCTTTAATATAACAAACTTGAACTTGCTTACCTAACCATGTTCCAAAATAAACAACTAAGAACGCAAGTAATGTCCACCTCCAACGTACTTCTAAACTGTGGTTAAAGAAATGAGGTAAAGACTACAGAAAACATCTTTTGAAACAGTACATTAGATGTTAGATATAAGAAGCCAATACGAAATTCTTTAAAATCTTACAAGGTAGTAAAAATATCTGCCAAAAATTTTATTTTCTGTCGTTTCACGTTTGAAGGTACAATGTTGCACGTTCCTGATTTGGTAATCGTGCGATCCTGCTTACTGTACGGAATTGAATGGTACTTTTTAAAAAGTTTATATATTTATGATACACCTAATCGATACATTTGGAAAACCTCTAGTCAATAATTAGAGGACTCTTTTATATCGTACATCAACTTATTACTTACTGTCTCTTTTTCTCGCTCTCCAAGGATTTCATGTCCTTCATATCCATAAACTGCGGCGCTGTTGTTGTCACTCCTGAGCTAGGCTCTTTGTGTTCAGGAATGTTACCAACAACTGCACCGCCAGAATTCATCATATTTTTTAAAAATTATGAACACTTTATTAAAAATTACTTTGAATTTCGGAGCCACCAAACACCAAATGTGTCACCAATTATTAAATAATTGCGATACATACACGTTTTCCTGGAACTTGTGGTTTTGCCAAATCGAGAGCTACTTAATCGATTTTTATTTCTTTGTGCTGAATACAATACCACACTTAAAAGCAAGCAATATGACACACGTAGATTATAGTGTTATGCACAAATAAGCACGTTTAGCTGGAAACACGCTTGCCAATTGCCCAACGACTACATTCATAGTAATTAGGAATTTCTTTAGCGTAAATGCATCACAAGCTATATCTCAAATCAACGCAATTTTCATCAATCAGATAATTCTTTCATTTACTTTAGCGCATTCTTCGATTGCAAGAGGAGTTTTCAATAGACAAGAAAAAGAAGTGGTTTACATGCGTTGAACTTAATTGCTCAATTGATTGGCTATAGGTTTGAGAATACACCATCCTCTGTGTCTGTGATAAAATCACAGTAAATTTTTTTTATTAGTTTGGATTGAATGAAATGACTAACTAGATTAAAGTAAAAGCCAGGAGATATGACGTATTCCATACTACAAAAGCCATAAACACGACTAATGTCGTTAGTAAACGATCTGTCTTTTGTTATATCATTTAATATCAGTCAAAATAACAGGCATACGTGGTATATATACACGATTACGACTATAATTCTGAAAAAAGGATATGTTTCATCTTTCTCTGCGGTTATCTACATCTTTCCACTTTACTGGCGCCATTATCATCAATTACCATATCATAAGAAACGTCAATTTACTGTTGTGCCGTGTATTGTGTGTGGTACATTATTTATTAAGAGTCAAGAGTGATCCAAAGCTATTTGCTTATTAAAGCTGGAGAATGTTGGTCTCTTGCATTTGCGGTGACGAGTGAGTGTTGGACGTACAATGATGAACCTATGTACCACGATTACTGTAGTTCTTACTATAGATTACTAATAGACACCCTGCAAACAACCAAGCCTTTAAACAGGTTTGGAGGTTTGGATGTGATGTGAGTTTTAATTATATTTTTAGGCAAATGTCATTAAAAGTCACACTTCAAGTGTCAATATTTATTTATGACTTTCAAACTTGCAGATTATAATGCTTGCTTAGAAAAATGAAAGCTTTTTATCATACTCGGTGAGATATTGACAACTTGAATCCAATAAAATCAAGTACTTTCAGTTTCAGTACAAAATCAGTTTCTTCAAGCACTACTACACGCACAATTAAGAACTTGATAACTTATTGCAAATCATGTGAGATATTATGGCGCATAGATATACCTATGTATGTATGTAGGTACTTCTAGCAACTGCAACGTTACTTATAGTTTGAATGAAATCATGGAAAGATGAAGGAGAATGGCTTCTTAAGAACCCAGTGACATTACGGTAATTTAACTTTGACATAATGTTGCTGTCCTGAATCTTTAAGCTTAAATACTTGTATTTTTCATCAGTTATTCGTTTAATTGGTAGCATTATTAATAGGACTCCAACATTGGTACGATAAAATTTAAGTCATTCCTTTCCTCGCCCATGAAATTATTAAATGTATAAGTTCAGAAACATTTTCTCAGATTTAATTTGTTAAATTAAGCAGTAGAAAAGTCAAGTCGTTTCAAAATTCATCAACCATAAATGCGTATTTATCTTGTTCGTCAAAAACTGACCCGTGTCGCGGTGTAACTTTCTTTTAAAATTACAAATCTCAGGAACAACCAGTCCTTTTCCTCAAGCAATAAGAATAGTACTATGGTGGGGTTAGTGATAAATACTCCCTTTTGTCTATGACAGTGCCTAAGACGTCTACTCGAGGAGATTATTAATGAGTCCCATTCTCCTCATCCTCATCATCATCTTGAAAGCGTCTCGCTTGCAATCACAACTCTCATAAATAAAAATACAGCTCGCAGTACATTCATGTCTTCATTATTATTATCATCGTCACCATCATCATCATTGTAATGCAATATGAGTATCACATCATCAACAGCGGCACAAGTTCCACACGATCGTATAGAGAAGCGGCACACATTCCATAGGGTTTTCCCAACACTGTTGCCTTTCCTGTTGACTTGTCTTAGATTATCAGTCAGTCGCGGTAGCAGCAGACAGCAGAAGTGTAGCGACTTCTTCAGCAGATGATAAGAAGATCGGAAGGATGTTGAGAGGGCATTGCATTGCATTTTTTCTCTTGATTTCTTGCTCATCAGTTCGAAAAGACAGTTTAGGCCGTACATTGCATGGCGCCGACGATTTCCGAACGGTTCTCTATATTATTATGCTCCTCGCAGCCTTGTCTAATGTTAGTGCTTTTACTTTTAGCCATCGTAATGCAATTCAGATTTATGTCTTTGTATCCAACCATGTTCCGAAATACCCAATCTGCACGAATAAAATGAGTTGGCTCAGATGCCAGTGCACACACAGTCGAGGAGACCGACTTGTATATTTTTTTATTTTTGCAAAAGATGAATTGGCAGAGGATGACACAGATTTTTTCTCAACTTTTCGATGAGCCTCTCTTTTTTATAATGGCAATACCAACCAAAGAGGAAACTAATGGGAATGTTGGAATAATCAGATGTACGAGAAGAGCCCAGTGCACGTTCACTAGCGAATTCACTGATCTCTTCTGATGTTGACGACGGAGACGAAGCAAAAAACGGTGCTGATGGTGTTGTTCAGGATGATGCACTTGTGTTTCAATATGGGTTTGAAAAATAAGGATAGACGGTTGTTTGTAAGGATATATTCCCATTGTAAATCTGTAAATGTAGGCTTTTGTAAGTTTTCTACATAATATACAACATTATGATTATTATTATTATGTGCTCTTCTTAGCTGCTAAAACGACGTCTACATTATGTACTTTTCCTTTATAAAAAATATATTACATGTGTTAGGCATTTGCCTATTTATCTGTATGGGCGAGGATTTGGAAAGTAAAAGAGAGAAAAAATTTGCTATAGCTCATCATCATCATCATCATCGTCGTGATTACACCATCCTCATATCCTCTTTTTCCTCAGACTATTTTGCTTATGTCTAACATTTTGAGAATAGAGAGTAGGTTCCTGATTTTTATTTGCAAAATATAAAAAAAAACTAAGAATTTCGTACGGAGAGAAAAGAAAGCTTTTTTTCTGTTGTATTGTCGTGATTTGATGTGCTATTCTCCTTTTCAAACGGACTCTATCCTGTGATGGTACTCGTCCGATATCCTGTGCACTGCTCATCCGGTTTATTTTCCCTATCACATAGAGGAAAAATGCAAACCAGAAGTTAGCAAACATTACATTAGTAGCGTCACCGTCACAATAAAACGAGTGCATAGATGAGTTTAATCATCGGCGAGCATGTACGCGAGAAAAGGAGACAAGAAGACGAGAGAATGAGAGAAAAATGTGGTACTGGTGGTGGTTGATGATAAGAATATTATGATTGTTACACGGCAGTGGTGGTATAATGTACAATGTACTTATTACTCCTGCTCCTTCAAGTATATCTGTTCATTTTTCGGTTTCGGTGTTTTCTGTTGTTCCTCGCTGATGATATAATTATACAATTCTCTTATCCGGCTACCACCATTGTGCTATTCCAACTAGTAGTCCTCCCATTTTGTACACTTTTTATGCTCAATCAAGCAAAGATGAGCGGTGGTAGTAGTGGTGGTGGTGGCGGTGGTGATGTTGGTGTTACGTTACATACAACTGCTGCGGTAACGACGATGGGATGATGATCATCATGTCGAACAGTTTTGTAGGAAAAGTGTATAGAATTTAATAGGGATTTTTCAAAGTTAAAAGCAATTTCTCTATAGAGAGTGGAAAGGGATGGCGTGGACTAACATCAGAACTTTATACTGAAAATACCAGTGAGGCAGCTCAATTAAGACATGGATTGTTCGTCGTCTTCATCACCGTCATCATTATAATAAATTGGAGATGGTGGTGGTGGCAGAGTGGCAGCTTGTTTGTTAGTTCCGAGTTAAATGCCACTTTTCCGGTATCAATCAAAATATACGATGGTGGTCCCCAGATAAATCATAAAATGATTCGCATCAGCGTGCCAAACCGTTGTTTTCCAATAAGTCTAAAGACTTACATAGGAAATGCATATGACGGGGCTGGGAGCGGACAGTATCATTCAACCGAGAAGTTGTGTTTGCATGTAGTGGACTGTTTAAAAAAATGCAAGTGAATGAAATAATTTATTGTTAAAATGGTTTTTCAGTGTGCGCATTGCGCTCAGCGTCAAGACCCAAAATCTTACTTTCACCTGAATTCATAATAATTACTTACATACATGTCGATTATGGCAAAAGGCTGCATCATATGTAAAAAATCTTTAATCAATAACCTCAACTGCACATAAATTAAATCATGTCGAGAAGAAAAATCTACACAAATTTTGAGAATGGAAGTCTGTAAAAGGAAAAAGAGCGACTTGCCTGTATTAATATCTAGCACATCATGCTCGACTTGCTATCCAGTAACGCTTGTGATTACAGACACAGGTCTAGTAAATTTTAAGAGAAACAGTAACACTATTTTTTCTTATTGTTACTGGAAAAGTGAACACAGTTTTTGGTACGGAAGTGAAAGCGTCAACCACTGTTGGACAAAATGAGTTCGAAATCCTGATATCCGCATCCGAAGCATGTATTGCTGTTACGTGAACAAAGATCAACTGGAAGTGGAAGGGCTAAACCTTCACAAATTTACATAAAGTCGGCGGCCTGAATTGTCCTGAAACAGAGATTTCATGACGATCTTTTCTCCTTTTTTATCTCTCTTTCAGATGCAAGCCTTTGTTTACTATACAAAGCATTCGAAAAATGTCCTACTACAATGTAGGTTTGCAGTAATAAATTCTTGCATGTTTTCAAAAACCAGGTTTTTGACGACTTTCAGCATCCGCCTGAAAGACTGTTTCTAAAAGAAAAGTGCCTTTACTGCCGTTTTCGGGGTAGTATCAGCCAGATTATTTATTGAAAATTTTGAATTAGTCAAAGGAGAAAGTTGGGGATGAAAAGAAATTCATTCCCATTTAAAAGAGAAAATCATAAACATCACCAAATCTAATTATCATTCCTTTTTAGTGCACGCGAGTGTTCTCTTTTTATTAATTTAAATACATCGTATGTTTGTAATACTTGATAGTGCTTCTATAATTAACATTATTCATTGCCTCTACCTCTCCACACATTAGTGTAATTTTTCTACTTGTTGATTCATTTCATTATCGTCGTTATCATCGCGTATAATAGTTAAGAAACCAGTGCTCAACTTCTCAACTCGTCTAATTACTCATATCATCAGCAGCATTTAACAGCTATAATAATTTTACCATATGCATAATTTTCACCGCACCATGCGTATATAGAGATATATAGACTTTTTTATGCGAGCTCATCACCATTACTCATTCGTAAGTAAGTTTTAACAAAGGAAGCAGAAATGGAGAGCTCTGGAGGAGGAACCACACCAGGTGAGTCATTCATTACTCATTTAAATTTATATCCTAGGATTAAAAAGAGGAATTTAAGTTGGAACTTTAAGATATTATGGATGGTAGGCTGGTATTCTAGAGGTTATATAGAGACTAGACATAAGAGGTACAGGTGATAGACGCATGACACCTATAATAATCTGCTATTTTACACAAAGCAGTCAAAAGCTGAGTACAAACTTGACAATATTATCCCTCACATTAAACTGCCTTCCATCCTGTTTTCGCATCGAAACAGTTGCCTTCAATCATAGAATCATAAAAAATAGTCAAGGTCAACAGATGAACATTTTCCCGAGAGATTGTAAAAACAAACAAAGCATCATCATCCTCATCTACTTTTCTTCACTCCCATTTTTGTACCAGTATGTAAAATAATATGCATGTACTCGTTTTAAAAACCTCCTCGAAAATCATAAAAGTAACGGATTTATGGTTAGTGTATTTCGAGTAGAATAGGAACATGACACTTCCGTCTAACTGATTGCAACAACGGAAAGGTTTACTGGTGACGTCGATGGAAAGTTGTAAAATTGACCATGATAATTCTACCAACTGCATTCAAACCTAAATGCATAAACATCGTGTAATGTGTAGATGCTTCATCATTTTGATGAGTTGATCTGTATTTTTTATTACTTTGATTTGATTTGATAACCTGAGCGGAGCGGAGCAAAAGAGCAGACAATAACAAGACAAGTTGTATCTATGTTGGAGTGGAAGTGCACTTGAACCAAATCTCTTGGCAGCCTTCTCTCATTTTTTTTCAACTCTTTAATGTTATTATTCATCTTTTTACCCATTGCTACTTTTTTCCCTTCTTCATTCGTTTTTTGTTTGTTTCAATGCAAAAATCTAGGCTATAATGCCATAACATTATAAACATTCACATTTGAACACAGAGTAGTACCGTGCATCATGAAAGGCTAAAAAGCTGCCATGCCACGGTTGGTCCTTGACGGACGGAACGACACAGGACTGCAGGAAAAAGAAAGGACGGATGATAATGATGCAGCTATAGACAAACAAAATTCTCTAGAAGACAGACTACATTATCATTAGAAGATCTCGTTCTCATTCTTTTCATAATAATCACAATCAAGGGAGGAGTAGCAGCAGCAGAACAACTCTGACTGTACACATTTTATTACTTTCCTTAAATTTGGAATATCCACGGGTGTATGTATTTGAATTTATCTAAACTTTTTGTATCTGTATGCAATCATTGATTGTGGTACATATTGAATTGAACAACCGTTGATGCATCTTTGTTATTGTTTTTCTCGTTATTGCTTTCTGCCATGTTGTTAATAAGTTATTGTAAAACTAGCTTGTTGTATATATCCTTCCACGTCAATGTACAAAAAGGCCAATCCTCGTTTCCAATTATAACAGAATCGACATGGCATAAAGATTTTATTCGAAATATTTGAATATTTGCCCCTCTTTCTCTCAACATTTTTACATGACTGATACGACAAATTTGTCATTATTTATGCAATAAAATTGTTCAACGTTTACTTGCTCCTTGCTTTTGTCTTCCAATTCCCAAAAAAGTGTATTTTCCGTTATATCCCAGCAATTTGAGTCACAGATACTCAGAGACATGAATAATATAATTCCCACCTTAACCTTCGGTAAAACTTTTTCCTTACCCTGTTTTGCTAGAAGACGAGAAAAACTCGACTGACAGACTGCCTGACAAGTCTCTAATAGCCATCATCAATAACGGACATTTTTAACATGCCTATTAAATAGGAAGTCCTTTTTATGACATATTATTACTGCCATTGCCATCATTATGGATATGACTTACGGACATGCATTGATTCAAAACGGGCGTATATTATGCGCGAAAAGAAAAATAATAGGCTGCGATTTGAGCCAGCGTGAAGGCATGCTCCGTTGACAAGGTGTAATTGATATTGATACTACCAACTTAAACCTAACCAACAACAACACGAAACACACATCATCTCAAGAAAAAGAGGATGATGCTCCTTGGATGTTCATGACGATAAAAGTTGTTGACTGCTGCTTGCATGCAACCCTGAATGAATGAAAAATATTGGCGGACTTACTCGCAATATGTATATGTACATAGTTCGTAATCTTATGCTCAAATATATCCTAATTTCATTAATAATTTTGTAGATATTAATGCATAGCACCATAATAAAAAATAAAGTCAAAAGTGTGGTTCATATTGAATACTATATAGTTGTGTAATGCCATATTTCCCTTTCTTCACCATCAGGATGATGCATAGCAAAAGGAGAAAGTGTATCTGAACTTGTAAAATGGTTTGAAATAGAAAGCATATCGATATGGATTTTCTACACTAAAGCTGCGTTCTCCTTTACACAGAGAGACATGAAACTCACTTATCATGGAACCAATGTATTTGTCTTCTTTTTTTTAATCGCTTTGATCACATGAAAGAGCATACAATTGTTTCCTTAAAGTTAAAATCAGCTAATCTGCAATTCTTAACTGTATTTTATACATGACTTTCCTTTCTTAATTATTGAAGTTAAAAAAAATGATGTTTCATAATGAGTGCTTTCAAAAGTTTGAAGCACTGAACGCCAGAGTACAGTAGCACGTAGTAAAACAGCAAGGCAATCTAAATAATATTTGAATTTTGCAGCCAACTAATACTACATAGACAGACTTATAAGCGAAAGTTATAAATATATACTTTTGTCTAGCTAGACTATTCATAACAACAACCATATATTTTGTATATATGTATGTAGTTTGTATGGAATATTATGTACTTATATTTGTTTGAAATGAGAAAGAAACAAGTGAGAAGAAGAACAACGGTTGTTGTTGGAGGAATAACTGATTCTATTTTTAGCTCACGTCTTCTTCTTATCTTACTCGTCGTCTTTCTTCCTATTATCATTTTCTCACTCACAAACAAATATCTGCGAGTGCTGCTGAAAAGATTTGAGCTGAGAGAGCCTAATATATGCTATACACTATACACAGCATAAACCTACATGCCTGCACTCCTGCACACGTCAAACATTTGTAGATAGCCACATTTTTACATGATAAATAAAAAAACCCATTTGAAATTTGCAATAATAGGAGCACAAAAAAAATGTACATCACTTACACACTCTGCATATTATGCATAAATTAGATAATGTACCAAATATGTCATTTTTATGACGTTTCTTTATTAAAATTGGTTATCTTCTTCGAGAGAACATGTAATATCAAATCAGGCGTCAGGAAATTTATTCATTATTGCAAAAGTAATTAAAATTTTGGATGCATAATGTTTTATAGCTAGAAATTATTCTACAAATTTTGACTTGTAATTGCCAAAAATAATAAGATACGCTTCTGGCAATATTTATACAAGTACGTTTGCTGTATGCGGCCGTAAAAAGAACTATGAAAGTAGGAGGTATTATCGTTACGACAGCAAGCATAACTCATCTTTTACCAGTTAATTTGTATCGACAACGAAGTAAACTAAGGTTTACACCCTACAAAGTATCTATCTTTGAAGAAAGTAGGAAATACGAGAGGACATTAAAGGTCCGTTTAGTTACGTTGCATATTATGAAGAGCAGGATATGAAAGTGTAAAATGCTTTGAGTCACTCTTCGAGTTAAGAATCAACCAAGCGTTTCTCATACATAATATCTGTATCAGACATGCATGGATCTTATTTCAACCTTGTAGTTTTTTACGCTTGCAATTCTACTGTTCAACATTCTTTTTTATTGATTGGAAGACAGCAAATGCGCTGGTATGTATAAAACACGTACCCAAGTAAAATTACCTACCTACATAAATACATTATATGTTTTGTCAGTCATAATTTATTTTGCCGTAATGCTTTCTAATATTATTACTATTACATATACGAAATGACATGCGTTAAAACTCCTTATGCGTGTAAATAGAGAATCTTAGTCTGAATAATTTCATAAGTTTTTCATGTCTGACAATTGTCTGTGAATCATACCCATGAGTGTCAGTAGTTGACACTATGGGATTTTCCTTGGAACAATTATTATATTAGTCATCTGTTACAGTTTTATGACAGGGATTGAAAGGAAATTGACGTTTACACAAATATACACCGCTTTTGTTTCCAATGCTTGACTAATTCCATCCATTTACATGTACGCATAATATGCTTTCAGTCATTAATTAGTTTGCGACTTACGTTGCTAAAATAAACAACAAAAGTAATACATAATATTTGTGTACTTTTACTTTCACATGTTTCTTCTCCTTCTACAAGTTTCCCCTTGTCTTCTCATTTAATTTAATTAGGCAAATTGGAAACAATATGAATGACATTTTAAGTAAACGTTTGTCTTGTTTAATGATATGTTTTGGCTACAGTTCATACCATGTTACTACACCCTTTCTTTTTCAAATTCATAATATTTTCCCTGCGTAAAAGTTTCAGTGACTGTGTTGACATCTCTCATCTCTGTCCATTCGACGTAAATACTCTGTAAAAACAGAATTCCAATTAGACCTATTCCAATCGTCACCATTTACTTATGGTGACAACAAAAAATTTAAAGCATGTAAGACAAAAAGCACAATATCTTAACCGTATCGTATGTGCGATTTTGCTGAATCCAAAGGAAACTGAAAATGGTCAAGTGCATAATATATGTATATTATGTACATGCAGGGTTAGGTCAAAATGTACATACATGTTAAGTAAGTTTTGTTTTATGCCAGATCTAATTAAATTTTTCATAATTTTTTACGCACAGAGGCTGACAAACCCGCCGCGGCAGAGGAAGTGAAGAAGAAAGAGCCAAAACCACCTCCAAAAGGCGCGGTAGTGCCGGAAAGACCAGAGAGATCCCTACTTTGTTTGGGCTTAGATAATCCATTTAGGAAAATATGCTATGCTATTGTGGAATGGAAGTAATAACAAAATAATAATATTAATTACAGATACTGCATAGGCTTATTATTTATTGTTTAAAAATAGTTTTTTGAAAGTTTTGTGCTCAGATAAAAATGTATATATATATTTAACTCGTAGGGGATTTGAGTACCTCATTCTCGTCACCATTCTGGCTACCTGTGTGTGTCTAGCACTGGCCACCCCTTATCCAAATAATGATTCCGATGGCATAAACGCGTATCTCGAAGAAATCGAGATCGTGTTCACTGTGATCTTCACGGCAGAATGTGTCATGAAAATTATCGCGATGGGTTTTGTGGCACACGATGGAGCCTACCTGAGGCATGCCTGGAACTTCCTCGATTTTACCATTGTGATCGTCGGCTTGCTCAGCTCCATTCTCAGCTCCGTAATGGAGGGTTTCGACGTCAAGGCCCTCAGAGCGTTCCGTGTGCTGCGACCGTTGCGTCTCGTCTCGGGTGTACCTTCCCTCCAAGTCGTCATGAACTCCATTTTGATGGCAATGATTCCCTTATTCCATATTGCTCTTTTGGTCCTCTTTGTCATCGCCATTTATGCCATCATCGGGCTGGAAATGTTTGAGGGCCAACTTCACCAAACGTGCTTTCACAACATCACCGGAGAGATGATGAACGACCCAGCAAATTGCGGCGGTGGTTTCATGTGTGACGACGAGGAGGATCCCTACTGGGTATGCAGACTCTATTGGGAAGGTCCTAACGATGGGATCACCAATTTCGACAACATTGGTCTAGCCATGTTGACCGTCTTCCAGTGTATATCCCTTGAGGGGTGGACCGACGTCATGTACAATCTACAAGATGGTATGGGTGCCGGCTGGGAGTGGGTGTATTTCACTTCCATGGTTGTGTTTGGTGCCTTTTTTGTGATGAACTTGATTCTCGGTGTGCTTTCCGGAGAGTTTTCCAAACAAAAAGGGAAAGCAGAGTCTAGAGGTGATTTCCAGAAACTGCGCGAGCAGCAACAAATTGAAGAAAGCCTTAGGGGATACCTCGACTGGATTACAACAGCGGAATATTCCGAATCCATGGTTAATGGTACTGTTCCTACGGGGGAAGGGGAGCAAACGGAAAATGAGGAGGACAATAAACCTCCATCTTTCTGGAAAACCAGTTTTGAGTCATTCAACAGGTAAAAATGTGAACATTGCCAAGTAAAAACTACGCCATTTCTTCCACATCATCATCATCGTGTTTCCATCTATAATATTCTTGCCAGACAATGAGACAAGTAAAAATTGAGTCGTTGTGTCATTTTGTATGAAGTGGAACATACTTATGCCATATTATGCCATTCATTCTGCCACGTCGAAATCATAGTTTCTTTTCCGTTAAAGAAAAGGCAGCAAAACAAACCTAGCAAGCAAGACAAAAGCTGTAGATAGAGAGAAAATAATAAGCTTTCAGTCGTATAATGGCTTTTTGCTTGGTGTGGTGGCGTCGCTCTTTAGTCTTCTTTACTTTTTTCCCTTTCCGTTTTGTTCCCATCATGTCATCATGATCATTTATAGAACAGGTTGCTCTTGCCAAGAAAGCATTCATTCCTACTGAACACCACAGAACAAAAAAAAGGTCTATATATGATGGCCTTCCCAACATATCGACTCGAAAGAGAAATGAAAATGAAGAAGATAAAGAGATACGCTGTTGTTTCGTCTTGTGACGTTCTTTCGCTTTGAGCATATTGACTGCAGAAAAAAAGACAATGCCGAGAAAATAAAATGAATGAGATACGGTGAGCTTGATACAAGCAAAGCTATAATATACGCTATGCCGTTTTTAGTTGTTAGATCATGACGATATTTTGCATGCTCTTAATATGTACATCAGAGACTTATATAGTATTGTATGTATATTTAAATTATATTATTCTACTTAACTGGCTAGATGAGTCATTTTTTTGGGTTATGTGCCCGACACGGGATAATGTTATAATGTCACGTTGTTACGCTTCATAAACTTTGATGTACATTTCAAATTCAAATCTTTCACAGGGGCTATCATTTGATATGATGAATGAAAGTGGCAAGATGAAAAATGAGCCTTGTCTATCAAACCAGCGGTTGCAATATTATATATACTTTTGATGATGATTGTGAAGAAATGTGCAAAATGCAATGGAATGAACCCAATGAACTTTTGATGTTACCATTTAGGTATATTATGTTTAATGAGGCTTTGTCATATTTTGTGTGTTTCTTGTATATAGAATAAACCGTAGGGTACGTCGAGTATGTCGACAAATGATTAAGTCACAAGCGTTTTACTGGAGCATTATAGTTCTTGTATTCCTGAATACGGTCGTGCTGGCCACGGAGCACTACCGTCAACCAAGATGGCTTGATGATTTCCAAGAAGCGACCAATATCTTTTTTATTGTCCTCTTCACAGTTGAGATGGCTTTAAAAATGTACAGTTTAGGATTTTCTGTAAGTACTCGGGACACAACGAATGTATGCTTAATTACCTGTTACGATTCCAAACGTTCAATCATTACAATAAAATATCTACTTTTTATCTGGTTTGCAGAGATATTTTGTATCGTTATTCAATCGCTTCGACTGCTTCGCCACGATCAGCAGTATCCTGGAGATACTTCTGGTAAAAACTCAAGTGATACCTCCTATCGGAGTGTCTGTGCTTCGGTGTGTTCGTCTTCTTCGAGTATTTAAGGTCACCAAGTACTGGAAAGCCCTATCCAATTTAGTTGCCTCACTGCTCAACTCCATCCAGTCCATTGCGTCACTCTTGTTTCTTCTCTTCTTGTTCATGATGATCTTTGCCCTGCTGGGAATGCAAGTGTTTGGAGGCAAGTTCAACAATGACCCAACTGACTTCAAGCCTCGAACAAACTTTGACTCTTTCTCCCAGAGTCTGCTTACAGTGTTCCAGATCCTGACCGGTGAGGATTGGAATGAAGTAATGTACTTGGGTATCAAAGCGTATGGTGGCGTAGCGTCCACTGGTATCCTGGCCACTGTGTATTTCATCATTCTCTTCGTATTTGGTAACTACATTCTGCTCAACGTGTTCTTGGCCATTGCCGTCGACAACTTGGGCGATGCTGATGAAGTAGACAAGGAGGAAGAGGAGGCACCCGCTGAAGGGGAGGCTGCTGTGGAAGGTGGGGAAGGCGGGGAGGAAGATAAAGAGAAAGAAGAAGGATTTGAGGAGGAGGGAGAAGTTACGGAGGATGAGGGAATGACAACAGAAGAGTCAGTTGCAGATGCAACCGCAGGATCTAACACAGGATCAGAAGATGGCTATTATCCTGATGAGCAACCAGCAGAAGGAGAAGAAAACGGAGATGTTGAAGCTGGTCCAAAAGAAAAGGAGCCTCCACCAGATCCAAACGCGGAAGCACCACCATGCGATCCTATTCCAGAAGGAAGTAGTTTCTTCCTTCTCTCCCAGCACAATATGATACGTGTATTTTTCCATAGGGTTATCTCTAATAGTTGGTTCGGAAATATTATTCTTGTCTGCATTCTCATTTCTTCAGCTCTTTTGGGCGCTGAAGACCCCTTGTACGATGACTCACCGAGAAATAAACTTCTCAACAAGTTTGACTACTTTTTCACAACCGTTTTTACGATAGAGCTTGGCTGCAAACTTATCGTGTATGGTTTTGTGTTTCACCAGGGCGCATTTTGTCGCTCCGCTGCAAATCTTCTTGATTTGGTTGTCGTGTGTGTGTCTCTCATCTCATTTTTCTCTACATCTGGAGCAGTGTCGACCATCAAAATTCTTCGTGTGTGCAGGGTACTTCGTCCACTGCGTGCAATTAATCGTGCCAAGGGTCTCAAACGTGTCATTCAGTGTATGATTGTCGCTATCAAAACTATCGGAAATATTGTGATTGTGACAAATCTGCTACAGTTTATGTATGCCGTCATTGGAGTACAACTCTTCAAAGGAGCCTTGTTCGAATGCACTGATCCCTCCAAGAAAACCGCTTATGAATGCCAGGGTGACTTTATTGCATACGACGATGGAAAGACGTACAAGCCTATGGTGGAAGAAAGGGAATGGGTCAACAATCCCTTTAATTTTGATTCTGTACCGAATGGAATGCTTACACTGTTTGCTGTGTCGACGTTTGAAGGGTGGCCGCAGATGCTGTATAAGTCTATCGACTCTGCGGGGGAAGACGAAGGACCAATTTATAATAACCGCATGCTCGTAGCTGCGTTCTACATTTCCTATTTGATCGTCATCTCGTTCTTTATGATCAACATTTTCGTGGGTTTTGTCATCCTCACCTTTCAAAATGAGGGTGAGCAGGAGTACAAGCACTGTGACTTGGAGAAGAACCAGCGTAACTGTTTAGAGTTTGCTCTGAATGCAAAGCCCATCAAGAAATATATTCCAACAAACAGATTCCAGTACACATTCTGGTCAATAGTGTCTTCTCAACCATTCGACTATATAAGTTTCACGTTAATCATCCTCAACACAATCTCTCTTGGAATGAAGTTTTACAATCAGCCCCAGTGGTACACAGAATTCTTGGAGTATGGAAATCTCTTTTTCACTTTTGCCTTCACAATAGAGTTTGTTCTCAAATTGCTCGCGTTTGGGGTGAAAATGTACTGCAGTGACACGTGGAACGTGTTTGACTTTTTGATCGTGGTGGGCTCCTACATTGATATTATATTTGCTGAGGTGAACATCAGCTTCTTCCGATTGTTTCGTGTTGGGCGTTTGATCAAGTTGCTTAACAAGAGTGAAGGTATTCGAACAATCTTGTGGACTTTTATCAAGTCGCTTCAGGCACTGCCCTATGTCATCCTGTTGATTGTTCTGCTCTTCTTTATCTATGCGATTGTTGGTATGCAAATCTTTGGCAAGATTGCACTAGAAGAGGGCACCGAAATTCATAGGAATAACAACTTCCAAACATTTGGAAATGCGGTACTTTTACTGTTTCGTTGTGCCACTGGTGAAGCGTGGCAAGAAGTGATGTTGGCTTGTTCTGGAGGTGATCACGTCAAGTGCTTCCACCCCCCTCTGGATGGTGTGGATGACACTTGCGGCTCAAACTTTGCATTCCCCTACTTCATCTCGTTCTTTGTGAGTTGCTCTTTCCTCGTGCTCAACTTGTTCGTTGCCGTCATCATGGACAATTTTGACTATTTGACGAGAGACTGGTCCATCTTGGGAGCACATCACTTGGGCGAATTTATTCAGCACTGGAGTGAGTATGATCCGGATGCAACTGGAAAGATTAGACATGATGATGTGGTCAATCTGCTGAGAAAAATTAACCCTCCTCTGGGATTTGGGCGACTCTGTCCGAGAAGGAGGGCTTGTAAACGTTTGGTTGCAATGAATATGCCCATGAATCCCGATGGAACTGTGAATTTCAATGCAACAATATTTGCATTAGTTAGAACAGGATTGCAGATTAGAACAGAAGGAAATATCATGGAAGCGGATGCAGAGTTGAGGAGAACCATTATCATGTTGTGGAAGGACACTAATACCAAGCTGCTGGATCAAGTGGTTCCTCCACCAGAAGGTTAGACCATTCATTATGATTAAATGTTACGTTGTGTAATTATCCACATTGGGGTTTAGATATTATTAGTTGGCTTTGGCTTACAATT
>JAQIXW010001745.1:0-17917 GCA_034700685.1 Willowsia buskii | reverse complement strand
CAGTAGTATCTGTGGAATCCTGAGAAAAACTGTAAATACAAAGCAGAAATATGGTTCTTTGCCCATTGCAAATCGCTGTCCTTCTGATAAAGGAAAATAGATGATTTTTGGTAATCGGAATTTGAATATGAAATGTTATGCTTTTTACTGAGCTCAACTGCCAGCATTTGAGTGTCCCAACAAAATTCAGCTTTTCCGAGAAGGTCATAACGTCTCATTTTGTAGATGAAATCACACAGAAACTTTTTTGACTTGCTGTTGCTTTTCATCAGGTCGGTCGAGTCTGTAATGTGAGAAGGTATTTCAAAATTGTTGCCAGACCAAAACCATTGCTTATGGAAATTTCTAAGACTTCCAGTATTTTCAAATATTTCCTTAAAGTCGCTATATGTCTTTGAAACACCAATTTTGCAGAAATGGTTGCAGTAAATTTGAAATTTTGGCTGTGGCTGCAATTCTATAAATAATTTTAAAGCAGGACTGTTTTTGAAAATGTTAACTTCCTTGTCGTCCAGCAATTGTGGCTGTTTCTGCATACACAGTGGGTTCAATATATTCCGTTTACTACGAACTATTAGCACTAATGTATCCGGACTATTCTTTAGAGTCTTTAGGGCTTTGATTGCATTTTCTGATACATGACGTCCAACGTGACAAGTGTCGACAGGTAAAATAATTACTGGTGTGAACTCTGTTGTGTATTTTACCATTGACCGTAAAATCTCGGCACTGTAGGATTCATTAAAAGTAAGCTGTGTATGTTTTAAAAGGCGAGGATATGCAGTATGGTCTTTAATTTTTTCCAATCCGTGAAAAATGAAAGTTGCGGAAAATTACTGTTCGACTTGTTTTATAATTGATTCTATGTTTCCAAGGCTAGCTGAACAGACGATATAACTTAAAATTATGATTATGTGTACTGTTCTGCAATACTTATTCATTGTAAGCTTTTAGAAGAACAATGGTATGAATTAAACAAATTCCCACAGGATGCGAATATTATCTCAATATACTCAATCCAGAGTAATGTGCTCTAGCTCTAACGGGTTCCAGTTGATAACTAACTTGTTTACTTACGTCGACATGTTGCTACATATTGCATTGCATTTTAAGACGACGTATTTCTTTATCTGGAAGGGGTTCGCGAAAATTACTCTACTTTAAATTTCAGCCATATAAAAATATTGTTGATAAACTTTCATAATTACAGGTAAAAAGGAGAAAAAATTACAAGCAATTTTTTTAATGCGTGCCACTGTGGAGGAACATCATAAACTTTGGCATCACCAATTTTCAATCGATTGGCTATACTGCTTATTAGAACTTGATCAAATTTTGATAACGGTTTGAAAACTTTGTACCATTCGATTTAAAGAAAATATAATTGGCGTATATCGCATACCTAAAATGTTTGGAAGGGACTAATTGGTATCTTTTGTTAAACTAACACGAAAACAGAAAGATTTAAGATACGCATACATACAATCAAGAAACGTATCACGACTAGCAAATTATTTAAAGCCGAATATTTCATTTTTGTCTTCAGATCGGAGTATATTTTATGTAGCCTGGCCTTACAATTTATGACGATCTACTTGTTGCTACGTGATTATAATCCTGTTATATGTATAAGAGCATCAAATTAATATGAGATTGAAGCTTGAAATATTCTACATGTCCGTAATTGAGATAATATGCATCCACTCGGTTTTTTTGCAATATATTATTAAATGGGTGTGTTCCGTCTGTAACCACTCTCACTTTCTTTTATTAAAAACAACATGAAATTGTGTACCAAAATAAATGTAAGTTTTGTCGACATTATGCTTTTGGAAAAGGAACGTTTTATGGAATCACACACGTACGCAATTTAAATAATTTTCGAGTTCTAGCAAAATTTTGGCAGTTCATTCTAAAGATTTTACAATATATAGTGCACTGTCATATGCAATACTTATTAAAAATATGGTTATAGAGCTTTCTTAGCAGCAATATGTAAATGGGTAAATTTCACTCTCAAAATGAAAAATGATTTTATGCTAGTCAAATAGAGCACGTTGAATAATGCCGAAATCCATGTTTTTGAAGTTTTCAAAAATGTGTGTATGCCCGCTGTGGGTGGTCCAATATTGCGAATTCACCAGACGAACCAATGTTTCGTCTGGCTCCGTTGTTTTTTGACATTGAGCTGCAATTTGGCAAGAGGGTGTAAAATATAAATATCTAGGTTGGGTTTCGTCACGTTTTGAAAAATCTTAATTTTAACGAAGTTATTAACAAAAAACTGTTTTTCTCAAAAATCAAAACTTTTTTCCCATATTCTGATGAAAAACCACTCTTGCGCAATAAAAAATACATATTTTAAGAAAAAACCGCATCAAATTTGGGTGAAAACAGCCGGAGATATTCAAATTTTTACTATTTTCAATGTATTTTGCACATGTAATTAGCAGTTGTGACATTAGCAGTCAATCTACAATTAATACTTATGAATCCTTCTGAAACAATTTTAATTGAAGAACATAAAAACCATTTGCATGTAGTATATCGTTTTATTTAATTGTATTAAGTGTAGTGCCCATGAGTGCTATATATATTTTATTTCGTTAACTTTTACTCGCGTGATATAAATCATAGTATTTTTACTCATTATATAAGTATGACAAGTGATTTTTGCTTAAATATAGTTTTGTTTCGCATACATCCTATATCAATATATAGTCAAATTAAATAATTACTTACATATTCACAAGCTTAGGTATACGAAATAAAAGAAATAGGAGTTTGCTTCTTTTTGCAATCTGCAACAAAATACACTATGACTAATTATGAAAACAAACATTCAACATACATACGTACGTATACACCAATAAAAATTAATTTACATTATAAGAATAAACATGCCAGCAAGACAAACAACTAAATTTCCGACTATTGCTTGAAACCATTTATAAGTATTTTCCATTGCCCAACACACGCTACAGTAAAAAAACTGTTAGATAAATGTACAGCTTCCAACAAACAAACATGTAAATACAAAATTACAGCTTCTTCATCATCAGGAATTACACTTGTGTTACACTAGACGCTACGCGATATTTTGTTGAATTTACAGGAATGCTGATATCTCAAAGGTGGTTTTGAAATCCATCAAATCGATTAACGTTATTTCTCTTCTCATATTTCTATAATTTTTACCCCTTAAAATATGTCATAGATGATTCTGTACTGAGCCCAATTCGTTGAAATTACCTTTTCATAGTTTAAACTTGAGTACGAGTTATCTGCAATGTAAAACCTGCCAAGATCTCGTTCAGTAAATTGAATTGTATGAAAACGTACACTTGAATTGCAATCGTAATGTACGGAAGCTTTTAAATATATCTTACTTTTGTTTTTTGATCAAGTGGCCCCGCATGCTTGAAAGCATGCAACAAGCGATTGTTTTCATTACTCAACAAGAAACGGTATCAAATTGGTTGAGGTTTTGAAAGTATTTTATCCACTGAATAGTAAGTAGTTTGCCTAGTTCTTAAAAGCTGAAATGTGTTCTTAGAAAAAATCTTTCTTACCTTAAATCCCTCTCATCTCTCCAGATCCTCCTTCACCTCTCACTCACTCTCTAACACCACCCGTCTGCATATTTGTTCTCTATTTGAGGGAAAAACGACAGCATAAATAGATGACTGTCTTGCAAAACATAATCAACTGTATATACGAAATAATATTAAGCACGGACAGATAATTTTTAACAAAAAATATATACTATTCCTTTTGCGTAAAGCATGCGACATCGAGCTACTTATCTTAAGGCACATCTATTAGCTATTTTTAATTTTTTTAAATTTTTTCATACAAAACTGTTGCAAATTTACCGAACCCTTTAATATAAAAGTATAAACGTCGAGCAATAAAAGTCAACTTCTTCCTTCACTCGTAGGCTCCCAAAGCCAATCATTTACAAAATAAAAAACTTCCATTAGAGCTGATCATGTTTTTCAAGCGCAATCGATCAAATTTACAAAAACATGTTTTTGTTTCACGCTAATAGCTAATATTGTGTTCATACCGTATCTAATTTAGGAAACTTATTACACAACTTGATTGAAATGCTATCACGCACACTCTCAACATTCTTTTTACTACGAGGAAAGCTGCCCGAACTGAAAGCATAGTGCTGCTGCTGATCGGACACTTCGTATTATAACTTATACTAGACTACGGCGTGTTCTACTTCTGATTATACTAAATTTCATTAAAACTACGTGCATTATTTCCACAGAGACCTAAAATCTCTGCCAACTCAAAAATGATACGCTTCTGCATAGTTCTGGGGTTTATTGCCAGTTCATTTTGCTCTTCAGGCATTCAGTCAATTTTAAAGCAAGTCAAATCTACAATTCCTGCAACTTACATATTTCACGGATTGGATCTGATTTCAAAGGAGATTATATACCCCGATGTTTTGCAGAATGCACAATTAGCATTCAGTGAATCTTACAATGAAGAAATTTCCCCCCTTAATTTTCATTACACAACCCATCAGAGTGCAGTGATAGTTCTACCTGTCCAGATTTGCTCTTTTGAATATCTACTTTCTAAAAATGCAGTCTATTCAACAGAAGCTCTGATGACAAATCCAGACACATTAGTACTTTTGGTGCTACACAACCCATTAAACTTAGAAGAAAATCAACAATGTCTACACAAAACACTGCTCTCTTTGGACAACGATTTCTTCAGAAATAGTCCTGCACTAAAACTATTTGTCGAGTTCCAGCCGCAAATAAGATTTCATATTTACTGCAACCATTTCTGCAAAAGCGGTGTCCCCACAACTTACAGCGAATTTGAAGAAATATTTAAAGTTGTTGGAACTTTAAGAAATTTCCATAAACAACTCTTTTGGTCTGGCAACAATATCGAGATTCCTGCTGCCATTACCTATTCGCCAAAACGGATGCGAGAAAACAGCAAGTCCAAAAAGTTTCTGTGTGATTTAATCTACAAACAAAGACGGTACTATCTTCTTGATGATGCTTATCATTGTTGGGCAAGTCAAATGTTGGTAATTGAACTAAGCAAAGTGCACAACATTTCATATTCCAAAAGCCCAGACAAAAATGTGCAATCCAATCCCAATGGTATCTTTCAGGAGTTCACAGAGTTACTATTAGTCACAAATTATATTTCTACTCTGTATTTGCAATTCGTCTCAGGATCCCTCTGGTACTACTGCGTTTACACCAAAGGCTACAATCCGAATAGTACAGTTGACTATAATGTTTGGTTAGCACCTTTCACAGAGTCAAGTTGGATATTGCTTGGATTATGTTGGATGACTTGTGCCGCTTTCAAAACACTTATTGGTGGTAAAGTAAATTTGAAGACGTTTTTTAAATCAATATTTCTTGTAAATTCAAATGGGAACTGGAAGCTCCATTTAGTATTGGTTGTTGGGGCTACGAGTTTTTGGAGCTTTTACGAGACAGAAATGACTGGTCTTGTGGCTGTTAAGGAAACTTTGACTCCGTTTAGTACAATGAAGGAATTTTCAGCGAGTGGATTTACTCGAGGAGATTGGAAGCCTTGTCCCTTTAAGGATGTAAATACATTTTGCAAAATAGGTGATAAGACAGAGACAAAAACTAAATTGAAGGTTTGGGTCACTCTTAAATCATCTTGGGAAGGTCTGGCCAAATGGAAGAGTTGGTATTTGCCACAATACAGAAAATCAGCTAAGAAATCTAATATTGAGTGTTTTCATGTGCTTGAAGAAGTGGACATGAAACCGTATTACTTTGTAATACATACAGTGAATAGGCACTGGATGATTCAATCAAGTGAACGATTACGCGAGTCTGGATTGATTGACTGGTGGAATCATATTGCCCAATATGCTACAGAAAATCAGGATCGTGAGACATTCATTGATTCTGAGGAAAATATCAGACATCCTGATTTAATTAACTTACGAAGAGTTTTTGCCTTGTTGATAGGCTGGACTTTAGTATTGATTGTTGCAACTTTGGTATGTTTGATGGAAATGGTTGTGGGCGAGAAGATTACGACAGGCTGTTTCATATATTACATGAGAAGAATAATGCTTAGTTTGTATTCGCTTGGAAGAAGAATGCAAGAAATGTGGTTACGGATTGTTTCTGTATTTGCAAGGCATTTTCACATAAAGCACTAAACTTATAAGCTATTAAAAATTCATTCTTACTATTTAAAAATAAATCATGGAAAACTGTCGCAAATTCACAGAAGCCGTTATAAATATTAAAAAATCTTGCCTTGAATATGGTCATAGTTTTATAGAAAATCGATCGAATTGCGACAAACATGTTTTTTTATACTAATCAAAAAACAGCCAATTTCATTTCTTATTACCGAATCTCGTTTTGTAAGCTAACATGAGAGCTTAATTGATATTTGAAACCAAATGCTCAAAAACATGTTTTTATCGCATATCAATTTGTTTGGCCGGATGTGATGGTAGCATAACACTGCAAATGCTAACATAACACTTTTTGCACTAAACAAATATTTAAAAAAATCTCAGACAAGATAGAAAATATTTTCAATCAATAATTTAAAACTAAAGTTGTGCAGCATTTTTTAATATAAAACTCCATTTATTATTTCACCCTTCCGCATTTCAAAGAAAAATAACATGCATAAAAACAGCACAATTATTTGTATAGGTATTAATTGTTAACTCTGTCATTGGTTGAGCTTGCCTTGTAAAAATGCAACCAGCTTTGAGCGAAGTTAAATTAACAGTTTCCACAATATACAGATTCCTTTTTCGCATAAAATCGTCAATCTTAATACAATATTTAAGTTCAGTATCAAGAAGTTTTTATTGGCTATGCAAGCACGTAATATTTCCATGAACCAAAATTACCTACGAAGCTTATGAGTTTCGTTATGATTTATTTTCTTTTTTAGTCGCTAGAAATGATGAAACATTTACGATACACGATCGAAACACTATGTGCGACACAGTATTTTATACAAGTTTGGTAAATTAATAGGAGTCGTATTTCTATTAGTATTAGTAACCTTTTCTGCTTTAAAAGAGTTTTCACATTTAGAAATGTTGTAAAGCTTAAATGTTGCAAATATGTTGGAAATCACATGCTTCCACTTTAGAGCAATTAATCTTTCCAGGGTTTCACGAAGTGTTTACATAATTATGCATGCATACTGAAGGCAATTTTTACGTATGCTGTCATAGAGAGGTTAAAAAAATAATTCAGATTCAGTATTTAAATCCCGCGGCGACCCAAACGCCCAGCTCCTATTAGCTCATAACTCATTGTTTTTATTTACTTTTAAAACTGCCGGCATTGGCCAAAGAGAGTGAGTGTGCTCCTATTTGATTAAAATGACGGTTTCCATTCATCCAGTATTGATTTTCAGGTTCACAGAATCGGAATTGACTGGCTGTCTTTAATTCTAGTATTCGTCTGTGACCATATTCACTTCAATGCTCAATGAAAAATCTGATATTTGTAAGAGCTTATTTTCACATGCTCACATTATGAATTTCATACTCTCCATAAAACAAACTTTTTGAACTATACAAGACATAAATACAGTATGCTAACAAATTCTCCAGAAGTAAAACTAAACATTCAAATACTAATCTTAATAGTTTATCAAAAAAATTTAATTATCAAACACATTACAGCAAGTATGGCCAAAATACCGAACAGTAGTCAGCTTTACAATTTATCTCACAGCTTTTCAACAGATAAAATCCATTTAATTCCTCGCTTAAAAGTATTGACCTTGGAACCATAAATCTTTTCATGACAACAAAATATTTATAATTTGGTTTGTTCCAAGTAGGTACTGATAATATCATTTTTTTATGTTGGTGGCTTGTTCTGCCTGATTTGTTGTGTTATCTACCCTACCAGGAAAAACAGCAGTGATATGATAACTTACGAAATTTTTGTAAATTGATAACAAAAACAG
Source organism: Willowsia buskii (assembly GCA_034700685.1). Classification (NCBI taxonomy): domain Eukaryota; kingdom Metazoa; phylum Arthropoda; class Collembola; order Entomobryomorpha; family Entomobryidae; genus Willowsia; species Willowsia buskii. Next base: position 9,928 of record JAQIXW010001745.1, on the reverse strand, counting down.
CCTCAACCATTTATTGTTCAGCAGTAACAAAAACTTCTGTTATAACCATTTTTGTTGCTAAACCCACACAAACTGTTTTCTTTTAAAAACTAGATCACCATGAAACTTTTATTTTTGGCGTTTAGCTTCGTAGCTTTTTTAAAGCTAGCTTCTGGACAGACCTGTAACCCTCTGAATCAAGTAGGTTCTTAAAAATATTCTGTTCCTTAATTCATTTAAACTCAAAGTTATTCTTAATGTAAATACTTTTGTGTTTTGCAGTTCCAATGTGACAATGGAAAATGCATTTCAGGATTGTGGATATGTGACGGTAAAATATTTTGATTCAATTTATAAATAATGAGATTTCACAAAAACGGATTTATAATATATATTTGGAATTGTAGGAATTGATGACTGCGGTGACATGAGTGATGAAACGTGTAATTCAGGAAACAGTCCTTCTTGTCCATCCGCATTGGTAGTTTATCAGAACATTTTATTGATATTTTTGACTGGATTATTTTTTTAAATACAAATAATAAATAAATGTTTGAAACAGCACTCATGTGAGAACGGACGATGCACTTTACCAGAATGGTTATGCAACGGAAAAGATGAATGCGGGGATGGCAGTGATGAAAAGGATGAGAATGGAAAATGTCCAGAGTGCCCCACTGCTGCTGTGAGTTGAAAGATTAGTAATTAATTTTTAAATACAAACAATTAAGCATGTTATAATATTTTTGTACTTAAATTTTCAGTTTAAATGTCATGACGGTGTAAGTTGTATTCAACCGGCGTATGTCTGTGATGGATTTCAAAGTTGTGAGGACTGGAGTGATGAGATTGACGATACTTGTCCATGTGCTGGTAATGAGTGGAGATGTGCGAATCCTTATGACACTGCAGAGCCAGGACCTTGCATTCCGATTGAATATGTTTGTGATGAATTCGGAATTTGGGACTGTCCTAGAGGCGATGACGAGGCAAATTGCACAGTAGCACGAACAAATATTTAAAGGAAACAATCATATTCTTTTATCGCAAATTCATGTTCAAAAACACATTTTGTAACAATGTGAAAATTGTTCTTCTCTGTAACTTTGAAACTCTGAAAATAAAGTACCAGATTATAAATTTAGAATTTTCCTCAAATACTTTAACTATTCCATGACGCATATACCATATATCATACATTTTTTGTTTCATATGCATCTGTTTGTTTGCCTGATCATCACAATGATAGATAAATGAACAGACTGATAGGTTATATTTGTAATCTTTTATTATAAATTATGTCAAAAATGAGGAAAAAAGAATCCCGAAATCAAGCTTGCAACGCACCTTGTGAGTTGTAAGTGCTGACTTTGCACATTATTTATTACAAATTACATTACGTTTCTGCAGATATACATATTCATTTATTTTTTGCAAGAAATACACAAATAAAATTTACGATTAGAATTAGTTTTTAAAGCATGAACCCTGCTCTCACCAGAGATGTTTTACAAATTGTTACATAGATGGGATAAATATAAATATATATTTTTTTGCAAGTTGGGATTCTACATTAAATATGATATTTTATGTATGTCATTTATGCATATTTTTTATCAAGCACAGTTTTTACACCCAAATAAGTATACTATTTCATATCCATCATGTAATATTCAAATATGCAGGTTTTGATTTCGTGTTTCGTATCAGCTCATAGATTATGGCATTTGTCGGAAGCAAAGATTGATATCAATGGAGCACGATGTCCAAGTCCATTCATGACATTTTGCTTGTCTTGTCTGCTCACTCCGCTTGTGACAGAAATGGCTCACAGGCTTCAACCTTCTCATCTCGCACACGAGCAAATGAATCTTTTTTATGCCACTCCACGTAACCGGTTTTCATTGAAAATATACAATAACAGACTGTTGCACAATTCTTTTATCATCAAACTACCTGATTCACTTTTCACATGCATTTATCTTCTCATCAGATTACCAATTTTTAGCCAATAGCCAATTTTTAAAACAATTTCTCTATTCAATCCGAGTGCGAAAAAGACACTAAACTGGTGGGCAAAATAAACTGAGGTTTTTTTGTTTGATGTCAACTGTCAGGAATTTTGAAAAGGAAATTCCTTATGCCGGATTCCTATCAATTCATACAGTTTTATCTCTGGTTTCTCTTTCTATTCTGGTTTTCTGTTTGGATGATCTTGAATTTGACTTGTTTGTGTGAATGGTATCTATATTTGGATGCGTTACATTTCCGAGCTTGCTTTTATGCATGACAGCATCAAATGAAATGACCGGACATGCGATTGTCATGACAGGCAAGGTTAGGGCTACAGCTTATGCATTTGCTGGAGATAATGCTATTTGCTGTATCATATATGGCGATCAGTTGGTGATAAAACCATGATTTTTTTTTACTTTTTCGTGTAATATGGTCATAGTTACACAAGAAAAATAGAATCATTTAATATTTATTAATGTTTACTTCAATAATTATCTAAGATTTTTCAGAAAAGCGTTTCATCATAATAAACTAGACATTTCCAACGTAAATAATTGAACTTATGCAATCATATTAAGTAATTTTTTAAGAATAAAATGTGACAATTTATTGTCTCAAATAAACTTTCATCTAAACTAAACTAAACTTCTTAAAACTGTAGCTCAAATTTCTATACTAGTTTAATGATTTCCCTACTGCTAACGGTATCCCTGGCATGAGACTTCTATTGCAATAATGATGCCAACTAAACCTCAAACGTTTCTTTGGTTTTCTGACATGCAGACCTGAAAGCAGTAATAAAATAAATATTAGTAACGCTCTTAATCTTATTTACGATTACTATAATAATCAATTTAAGAAAATCATACCCATACTCCCGGCTCAGCAATTTTTGCCTCCTTCTACCGCTAATTCCACAGAAGCAACACAAGATCAATAGGAAACAAACTGCGTAAAATGAGATAAGTGTGTAGGAGATAACTTCTTGTGGAGTCCAATCACTTGTGGCACTACTCTCGGTAGTTTTATCATGGAGACTTGTGTCGGCCGAGAGAGTTTTGTTAAATAAATGGGTAAACGCAACGACTCCGTCTTCCTTCTCGTAACACATGTTGACTAAATGTAGTTCAGAAAAATTACAAGAAGGAAATTGCCAATTTACGAAATTTTAAAATATTGTTTATGATTTACAATATTAATAGCACCTTCGTATGCTGCGTTTTAAAGAAACAGTGAAAGTGGAGAAAGCAAGTTTAGGATCTTTCTCCGCGTGAATGCCTCGAGAAACTAATGGGGAGATCTAGGATACGCTTCTGTTATGATACTTTACTGTCCGTGGATTCCACGTAAAAAACTCACTGTTCCCACATTTGATACTAGGATGATCCAAAGGTGTCTTTTTTAGTATTGCTGCAAACACCTATGGGCCGTCTGTACTTAAAGGCTTTGTAAAGTTTTGTAACTGATACGGAAATAATTGAAGTTCAATTAAAGTTTAATTAATTGAAGTAATTGAATTAAAAATACAATGACAACACTTCTTCTGGGGTTTCAAAATTACATAAAATTAATTTTAATACATGGATTTTATTATTAATGGATTATGACGAGTTTTTTATTATGGATAAAGAAAGGTCTGAGTATATCAATTATGTAAGATCATGATGTATTTTTTCAGTTATGATTTTATTTGCTTCATTTAATTTTTGTCAATCTTTGATACATTTTCATGAGGCATAATGTAGATACTTTTGTCATACATGTACATATTACACATTTTCCTCTATTGTGTCTTATAGCTATAAAACTAATATATTAGCATTTTATGTGAGTGGCACTTAAGCAACCATAAATACTCTGAATACTCTGGTACTCTGAATATTCTACATTGTATAAAACCTATGGGCTATGAAAATACCATTTAAAAAATTAAATGCAAGAACAGTTCTTTCCTAGAACTACGTCATGAGTGTCAGTAGTACGTGTGCTTAAAGACAGGGAAGTCCTTAAAAACATTTTTTTGAAGAAGCCACTGTGCAAAATAACTTAACCGAAGCCATTTGACTGTGAACATATTAAATTATTTTGACAAAAAGCTCATTAGTAAATCCAGCTACAGTTGCAATTATGGCAGTAGATAAGATTTGGCTTTCTGATATTCTCGGCATTCTTGTTGTATGCGGTGTTGGTTTCTTATTAGCGTTTACTTATTTTGTAAGTGAGATTACATCTGATTATGAAAGTCATGGGGAGAAGCGATACAAATTGAAATCGGTTGCCAGTAGCATAAATTCGGGAAAGGAAAACTTTAAACCAAAACTTTCAGAAGACGAAAAAAAGTAATTTGTTTAAGGGACCATAAAGCTATTTATTAAGGCAATGCCAGATATTCCATCAGCTTCTGCACTGCTCCTCAAACTATCACTGAACCTTGACCTCCACAAAACAGATATACATATATAAAAAATTATACAAATACTTGTTTGAACCCCAGATTTATGTAGTATCAATACCTAGTTATCTACCATAATCTTGACAGCACCAAAATGAGAATAAATTCCAGCATGAGCATTACCAACTTTACCTTCAGCATGGAATCGTCCGTTGCATTTTAAATTTTGATCTCTGGTATTTCTCATGCTTATAAAAATAAATGTTATTCCATATTTTCCAATCAAAAAGCAATCAATTTTATAAAGTATTTTGTAACTTACCAGGAACAAATTAACCAGGACGGAATAATTGGTGCATTCATCACAGACAAGGAGACTCAATCATGTAGGCAAAATGCAATAACCTGTGGCCAGTGTAACAATCCAAGCAACGTTTTTCTGAATTCGTTCAAAAAAAGTGTTAAATCACAATGTTAATCATTATCAGTATCATTGTGTCTGTGGTCAGCCTTTTATCTTTGTCCAAATAAAACCTTTGTTGTGAGAAATATTGTTTTTGTTTATTTATTTTTTATCACTTTACGGGTATATTTATACACGCAAAACAATTTCTTCAACCAGGAATATAAAAATGCGCACTATGTAATCCACTAAATTTTTTCCATCTCAAATCAAATCATCATCCACAAATTTTTAGGTAACCTCCTTGGCTAACAAAATGAACACAATTTTAAAAATCGTCACTCTAGTAACCATTCTGAATTTAGCATACTGTCAACAATGTGATCCCACGTATGAAGTAAGTTTAAAATATTCATTTACCCTATATTTTAAGCTTATTATAAAAGAGCCATCCATTAACATTTTAATAGTGTGAGCTTTTGCAGTTTGAATGTGACGATAATTACTGCATTCCAGGAGTTTGGATATGCAACGGTATTGAAATGAAAATAGCTTTTTGAATGAAAATAAATTTTTAGGCCGCTTTAATCAAAAATTTTTGGTTTTTGTGCAGGACGCAATGACTGTGATGACATGAGCGACGAGGAAGGAAACTAGCTGTCCTGCATGTCCACCAGGATTGGTAAATTTACAATAGATCTTTTTTTTACATGCAAGCGACATCATTCTTTGCAAAAAGGCTGAAAGATATTTTGATTAAAGCATCAATGCAAAAATGGCGGTTGTACTAGTCCACTCTTTATTTGTGACGGCGATGGTGACTGTGGAGATGGGAGTGATGAAGCAGACGATAATGGAGTCTGTCCGAACTGTCCGGCTGCTGCAGTAAGTTTTCTTTCTTCCTCCATTAAAAAAGATTTTTGGATTATAATTGATGCCTAATTTGCACCCACTATATAATTTCAGTTTCAATGCCCAAAAAGTGGTAAATGTCTTGCAAGAGCGTACATTTGCAACGGTATGAACGACTGCGGCGACTGGGAGGACGAAACTGTGGAGATTTGCCCGTGTGCTGATGATGAAATGAGATGTTCAAAGAAAAATAGTGAAGATGATAAACTTCCTGGCAGCTGTATTCCACAAGAGTGGATTTGTGATGAGGATGGAATTTGGGACTGTCCTAATGGCGATGACGAGGCGAATTGTACTCTTTCGGCTGGTGGAGCCAATCCTCCACAAATAAAGTAAAATCTCTAAATAAACAATTGCAGTAAAATCAAGCTAATATAAATCCTATACTCAGAAAACGTTACAATTTCTTATTTTCACATAAATCTTAAGAAAATAAATATGAGTTTTGTAAACCTACTTGCATACCTCAAATAAGAAACATCTTATGCAGAGTTTTATTATTATTTTTATACAAATATGCATCCACTTTAATAAAAGCTAAGTGTAAGTATTAGTGGTTTGTAAACGAGTAAAATTAAAGTAAAGAAAGCACTGCTGACAAACACACTTTGACCCTTGAACTTTGTGGCATGATGCACAGTGATCTTTGGAATTCTAAAAAGTTGAGGAGTATCATGCCAGCTCCACATTTATAGATTACTGTTAGTGAATTTATTGTGTAATTTTCCGGAAGAACTACCAATTGTGGACTGATTTTTATATTGATAACAGATGTAACTGCAGCCATATCGTGATATAAACCTCTCTATTTACAAAACATATCTTTAAAAATAACGAACTATGTCATGTGTAACATAATTTTGATAAAAATTCACGCATTTTGCATGTAGTATCATTTACACTTCAGAATATACTGTATATCTTATTGATATGATAAGGTATACAGGCAATGCCAACGAATTACAAAGTGCGTACCCATTTTGGGCATGGATTTTATTTTGATATTGCTTGTACACAATTTGTAAACAATGAGGTGGTGTTTATGGGTGGACTGTTCGATTCTAAAATAAACTATTTGCGAAATCAGCATTTTAGTTTAAATTTAAATTAGTAAAATTTAATGTTTCCATGTTGTCAGTCAGTATCAATATAAATTTATTATTACTAAAATACAAATATTAATATGCTTAGATCCAATCTACTAGTTACATCTCGTATTTTATGGAAAATACTGAATAGTTTCAAAATTGAAAATGTATATTTATAAATGTACAAATTTACAAGGGAAATTGTTTCCAAAAGCGTACGAATTATGTTCATCCTACACACGTTTATATGCTCGTCCTTTATGCTTTTGCATTCCGGTACTACCATCCAACGGTATGGGATCCACACATCTGGTCACTCCGCAAAAGTCAAAGCAACAAAGCTGATTTCCTGGACAATTTTCGTCAATTTTGCAATAAGGAGCATGTGCTGGAGAACAGTTCTTCCCAGAATCTATGCGTAAAGTTGATGGTGGGCATTGGCCACTGTCCTTTGCTTTGTTTATAGAAATAATTAGGTTTTTATGAAAAAATAGCCGCTAAAAACGACCCAAACTAGTTAAGATAAAATGAAATGTATTAAATATGCTACTTACTCCTTAAGTCACAATTTTTGGCAAAGCATTTTGCCAGCCTGTTTGGTCGGGGGCAGATGCACAGTCTGCAGTCATGATATACGACCAAGCTGTCATGTGTGCAAATCACAGGTGGAGCTGGAAATTTCACAAAAAAATAATGTTTGTTTACATGAATTTCAGAAATTTCTTGATTATTAATTTTAAAGTGATATTTTTTGTACAATAAAATTTACCCATTGGAACTTTATTGCTTAATGGTTGAAATTGCCGTATTGCACTACGTCTCTGCGTAATCACAAAACTAATTTCACCAAAACTTAAAATGAGTACAGACAGCACCACCAAGGGATTTGAATGAAGAGCTTTAGCCATTCTTAGTCACATTTACAAGAAAACTGTGATGAGTAGGTAAACGAGGCAAGTACTAAAATTATCTTAGCAAAAACTTATATGGATTGATTGATTCACAAGAGATATAGCCGACAGCTTGATTAATACACGTCTGGCTTTTGTGTACTGTTATTTTAGTCATTCCACTCAAGTTATCTACAAAAAACGTCACCATAGTCGTTAATATTACTCCATTATCATGTCAAGCTTTTCTGTCTGTCTGGCACTTTATTAAAGATACATTTAAACTCTTTTGTGTAAAATTATTGTCCACTTATTAATGAAATAACTTATTCTGGTTCTAATAATAAGAAGGATTTATTTCAAGCCGGTTGAAAATTTAGATTTACTTCCGAAAAATAGCATAGAATTTAAACAAGTATATTAGCGTTTTAACTTTTCCAGAATTGAATCTGCTACTGCTGCTTATGCTTAAGAAAAAGTGTAAACTGGTTGATATACATATAAGAGAATGCATCATCCGAGATAATATGATATCAAGTCACGTAATAATAACAGCGATGAAAGAATGAATTCATGTTGTCTTTTTGTTCCATTGTTTTACATTTTAATTGGTAATTAACAGATCAACACAAGCAGGAACGTGGGTATGAACGTATGTACCATGTACCCATAATCATAAAAAATTACCGACGAATCCAGTTGGGAAATAGCAGACAGTAAGGTTTTATTGTTGATTAGGAAACACGTTAGTTGACTGCACGTGCTAGTTGAAATGTTCGTTGACCCATTTAAGCTCTAATTACTCATATATTTCTGCATAAAGTAAACACTTCCTCTAATTCACTTTACATGACGCGAACTTTATAGTGAGGAATTTATGAATAGATTGCTTAATGTCTGATTGAATGTAACAGATCAGTGGTTTATGGCTTTCATTTCATTGGTTAGCTTTGTGAAGGCTGGTCTTGTGTTTTGGTCATGCTACGAAAACTAAGAGTCATAAAGAAAAAAAAAAGTAATGTCGTATTGTCTTATTAGACCTATTAATTAAGCATGACATAACTATTAATAAATATTTTACGGTTGATAGAACTGCACAAAACCTTTCATCTTTTAATTAATGCCAATTTTATCGCAGTTTGTAGCAATAAGTTAAAGAACTTTATGCGAGTCATATGCCCAAAGTAATTTGAAGAAAAATTTCTATTTTTCAAAATTTGCCGGTTATTTTGAAGCTTTCTCATAAGTTTAGTATACCCAGGATAAATGGGCTCATTTACTCGATTTTGCTAGCTGTTGCTCTACTGCAGCTCTGAACTTTAAACAGGTAATGGTAATGCAATAAAAACAATGTAAATTAGATTCCAAACTTAGCAACATTGATTAACAATAACACTGCCCGTAATTTTACTGATTTCCATATAGATATACGAATAAATACGGAGCAACGAAAACGAACAACTGGAATTAAAACACACACTGGAATCAGAGAATGGAGACACATCTACGAGAATAGTAATAACTATCACATGTTTGGGCACATGCCCCAAAGCGACTGGTTTGCCAACTGTGACTCTTGCACAGATAGGAATCACGATTTCTGTCTGTCTACGATTTCTGTAACTAAAAATAGACGAATTGCCACTATCAATAGTCAGTTTACAGAAAATAGAAATGTTTCAAAAGTCAATGTAAAAATCAAAAGGAATTCTGTTATTATGATTGTAAGAATGTTTCCGAATTCTACCGTATATGGAATTAGTCCGCTACCTAAGTAGGTAATATATAATGCGAGCATTATTGTAGTAGTTGTTTAAAGCAAATGTATCTATTTTTATGCTGAATATGATACCTATACATAAACCATATCTGTAAATTAGATAATGATTCCATTTTTTGTTTAAAAAAGAGTAACAAGTTAATTCAAAATATTTGCATTTCCTCCATTGCCTTAACATTACATGCTTTTGACATAAGATTTCTTAAGTAGCTATTTTCTTTTTAGATGTTTATGATCGATTCAATAACCCGACATGAAAGAAGATGAAAACCCAGAGGGTCGTAGTAATTACTATTGTAATTTTTTAAATGATAATTAGTTAAAATTGATAATTTATTGCAAAAGGATTTAAATACTTACAAATAGCCATAAATACTAATGATTTCATTCAGAGAAAACTTACAAACTGCAGTAAAATATATCAAAATGTTGTATTTACATAGGTTGACATCCCCTTCTCGACATCGA
>JAQIXW010001744.1:0-17925 GCA_034700685.1 Willowsia buskii | reverse complement strand
CGTTCAAATACTGTTCAGTGCTCACCAAAAATCTTTCTTGAAAACTAGTGCTCTGTGTATGATAATGACTAAGTCTATATAAAATTTGAGCATTCGCATGCTTTCAACTTTATTTGCAATATTGTACATAATAATTGCCAATTGTTTGCTGCCAACATGAAGTTGCAATATAAAATAGTTCAATTATTCTCATTTTGTTTTCGGAAACTGACTATAAATGCTAATGTAGGTTATAGAACTGTCAAGTAAAAATTCTTTTATTCAATTCTCAAATTTCAGATAAACGAAGAAGTTAGACCCAGAAACATTAAATAGCTTCCCTACAAACAATTTTGAAATACAAAACCTCAACCACAACAATCACTGTTTCAAACTCTAAAGATAAGTACCTATCTTCTTCAAAACAAACAAAGAAGTCATAGAAGTTGAAGAAAGCGACTGCTGCCAGTGTGAAAAGGCTAACTATAAAGGCGAAGGGGCCCATTCATCATATCATTCCTATCTACTCCTTGTCCTTTTGACTGTTTGTTTGATTTTCAGTTGCAAGTGATCTTCCTATCAACTTTTCTCCCTCCCTTTTCTGGCTATCTTCTTTCCTCCCTTTTTATCGCGAATCACAGGAAAGGAAATAGAATAAGAGTTGAGAGTAGAACGAAAGTGACAGTTACCAGAAAAACTCAATCTATTACATCAAAGTTATTAGTTTCAAACAGGATAAGTTATAGGGAATTAGTTTTTTTCGTGTTGGTGGTAGTGCAAAGGAAGTTTGACTGCAGTCGTGTCGCATATTGCCTATTATAGAAATAACAAGACCCAGGACGTTGTTCTTTCACTGTGTGGAAAATACTACTGAACAGATAGTTATCGTGAATCACGAAGGGCTACTAACTTCTAACGACAAGTATATTTGTTCACTTGATCCACCCTCTGTAGATATATTTTGCAGAAGAGAGAAAGGACGAGCGAGAATAATATGCCTCTCAGATTATTTCCCAGGAGAAACCAAGAAAGTAGTGTACGAACAGAGTAGAGCCACGAGTGAATAATGACCGTTTTTATATGGTATCCCAAACATGTGTAAAACTAGTGACAGACTCCAAAAACCAATCCACCTACAATCCTACTTCAGTGTTTGCTATGCCATTAAAAATGTGACAAGATGTTTTAAAAATGAATCCTTCTGTCATCAAGGAGGGGGCGTACAAAAAGCTGGAGTAGTTCTATAGAGAGGAGGAAAACTAACATTTATTTTTAAGAAATAAGATTAACCGTGTGACTGGCTGCAAAACCATAACAGACATCATGTCGTCGTCATCTGAATTACCATCTCCACTGGCAATTTTCGAAATCACTGAACAGATCTCAATGCTGAACTTGAGTGAGTCATCTACCTCGTCGTCTTCCAGTATGGATGACCTTATCTCGATCTCACCCGAGAATGCTACAAGTCTCATTACACCTACTGGCAGCATGGAGCCACCGTTGCTTCCTCCGGTTTGTAAAAAAATATAACTATCAAATATAATATTTGCCCATTTATGTATTTTTGTTTTTTAATGTCAAGCTTTACTTATTAATTTGCATTGTATGTGTTTCCGCACGTATCACGTATGTTAGGTAATAATTTTCATTATAGCCGTTTTATTACATTTCATTATTGCAAGCTCAGCCAATCAGCCTATTGGTCTTCACTTGAGATGAATTTTAATCGTGAGTTGCATGTTTTGATCCCTACAACTGAATAGTGATAAAGTAAAGTGACAGAAATGTCCCCATTAATTGTAAGTTACATCACGGAAACACTTAATCAAGTTGTTTGCATGCAAGTAGTTGACAGCGTTTGTCCTTGACTTAAGTTGGCATCATCAATTAATTGTCAAATTGTGTGTCAGTAATGGAGCTCGACAATTTTTAGAGCTCTTTAAATACATGAGTTTTGAGTTTCGCTGCCCATATTATCTACGTGCTTGGTCTACGTTATTATGTGGCTTAGCTTGTTATTACATTTTGCTCGCAATCTTAATTGCTCATATTTTAGGTATAATGACGATGAATTATAATCTGCTTATTAGTAGTCAGTGCATGTCTTGTTTCCCAAATGTTTTATCGTTGTTTGCTTCAAATTTCAGGAGCGCAAGTTGAGTGTGGCGTACACTGTGAGCGAGTCAATTGTCTCCCTTTTGGCAATATTTGGAAATGCACTTGTCGTCTACATCTTCTGCAAAAATCGAAGTCTGCGACGCTACCGGAACTACTACATTGTTGCGCTGGCAATTGCAGACTTTCTCGTTGGTCTGTTGGGCATTCCATTTGCCATCCTGGCAAGCGTAGGACTCCCAAGGAATCTGTATGGATGTCTATTCACAGTCTCTATCCTGATGGTGCTCTGCACCATCTCAATTCTCTGTCTTGTCGCAGTCTCAATTGATCGCTACTGGGCAACTACTAACCCTTTTGCATACTATAGGAACATGACGACCACAACTGCAGTCAGTAAGTACTCAATATTCTAATACCATTACTACCTGTGCATGCACACCGTTAAAATCCTCAATATTATTATGACTTTCATAAAAAATAAGCAATTCTGCCATTTCATTTAAGTGGCAAAACTTTTGAAAAAACAAAACCAATAAACTCAAGGTAAAGACAGTCGAGCAACAGAGTGGTATAGGTAGTAATAATAATCTGATGCCTAATATCGGTTTTTCTTACCAGAACTAAAAAAAACTATTGCTGGAGTTTCAAGGTGAGTGAAGATCATGGCATATGTATGAGTCATAACAAGAAAAGGGTTAAAATATTGGTGAACCTAGTCAGCTCATATTTATCTGTCAAACTGAATAGTAATGAAATGCACTCTAGTGTAACCAACAAGTCATCTTTTCACGGTCACTAGAGAAAGTTGGTAGTAAAATGAATTTATGTATGACCAAGACAAAATAAAACGGTTTGGGGAAGTGTGAGTGATGAAAAATGATAGGGATGGTATTTCTAACAATTTTCCTTTTTCTCTTCATTGCCTCATTAACATTTTGTTTAGTTTTTTTGTATTTATGACGGTAATATAGCCAAGTCATCAATAAAGATGGAGTATACAATGTACAAAATTCTAGCGAAGCCACTTACAACATAATTGAAAATGTTTGTGGGGGAATGAATACGCAGTTGAATGTCATTGCATGTTTAAAAAATGAAAACAACTTGACTGAAGTTGTCAATTTTTATGTGTAAAAAGCGCACGGTTATGCATTTGCAAACTTTAAAGGAAACTCTGAAAATTTGGTGGTGGCTTGATGGGATGATGTGGTTTATGAACTTCTCGGTAATTCTCTTCAAAGATCAAAAGGAAAGAGCCAATCTTATACTTGCTTTCCAATATGAGGTTATATAGCAGTTTTTAAAAGAAAAAATACTTGTGTATGTCTTGTATGTGTCTGGGTGCCCAAATATAATATGGATTTATTGAGTTTTTTCTTTCATTTAACTTTTTATGAGATCTACACAGGAAAGCTCTTTCATTTTCTTTCATTTCTTCCTCTCAATATCTCTGTACAAAGGCATGAGCAACAAAGTTTTTCTTCTCAGTGAAGAAGAAACAACAAAGCTATTGACTTGTATGACATCAATAAAGAAGACTGATGACATGTGAATGCCACCTAACATAGGATTCTATATAAGACGAAGAGCTATACCTATATTGGTATTACCACTCCTATGAATGAGCTCGGCTCAACCCAGTTTTTATGAGCTGTTGTTTATATCCCTTGTGTTATGTTGTTTCTTTCAATTCAATAGAATAAAAAGTAATAGAAAAGTAAAAGGGCAGGCGGTGGCGGTGGAGGAGGTAGTGGCACTGCAATGATAATGATGATGATGACAGTGATGATGACGAGTGAGTAGGTACACTATGAGAATCTAAGAACAAAGTCTTTGGCGTTTTTTTCCATCTTGCGTTTGCCCTTTGTCTGTCATATTTTTTGTGACCATGGTCGGAACAACACTACTCGACTCCTACTGAACTGAATGGCTTTTGGAACTGCCACCAGAATGTAATACCAGTTGCATTACATTAGTTTACAAGCATTGTCAATATTATATGTAGTGTCAGGCAATTTCTTTCTTTTCATCATCAGCGTCATCATCATCAACACGAAACTACAACGGACGCCGTTTGTAACGAAAAAGTTTGTTTTCTCTATATTTTTCAACTGTTGCTGTTGTTACACAACTTCTCTCTTTCTGCATTATGTATGCTGGTACCAGCGTTTCCAATTTTTCTCCAAGTCATCACGATATATTGTTCCTTTATTTCAATAGAGTGGCCTCATCTTTTATCTCCTGTCAGTAGTAGTGGTGACGGTAGAGCCGGGTAGAATTGTATGAACTTTCGCGTCAAATGAAACACACGAGCACATTTTTCTTTCGAGCGAAGAGAAAGCATTCGTATTATGCAGGCATAATAAACAAATTTATGCTGCTATGACGTCAGTTTCGAGTTTAGAAGCGTTCAAAGTTATGAATGAATGAATGTACTTTTCTTACGTAAGTCTTTACCGGAATATGATTAATATCTTGTAAAATAGCATGTAAAATGTTCTAAACTTTATAATATGAACGCCGCATTTGTTTAAAATTGTTTTTGAAAAATGTGGTTTCAATAAGCCTTTCCAATGCTTCAGGAAATTTGTTTTTCTAAATTTAAAGTTGTGGTTTCCGTGTTTTCACAAAAGTTTATTGGCTAAAAAAAACTGTAATCTGCGGGAGTTATATTGCAAATATAATCAAAATCAATGCTATATACATATAGCTAGCCCGGGTTCTTTGAAGCGGATTTGGAAACGGATATCCAGAGAAATGAGAAATTTTGTGTGAGGGAAGGATATCCAGTGGCAAAACAAATAACCGAATAATCACGCCATTTGTTTGGATCCTGGGGAGTGGAAAAAGGACAATAAGGAAATGTCTGAAAACATGTACACTGCTTTCTCCTTGATTTTTTTGAAGCTGTAAACGAGAAAGTGAGAAGGAAAAACAGAACACTACTCGTGAAAGACGATCATTTCCTTTTTCAACATTAACAAGTAAATGAGCATATATACCTAACTGCGAATATTTTCACATGTTTTACTACTTTTCTTGCCATGAAAGTGAAACCTATTTATGTTAGGTACATATGTATATACTAATATACTAGCAAGTAAAATGTACTCAACTGGTGGAACCCAGGAACATGAGTGAAAGCGGGGAAAGTTGAGATAAAGGCTTGGTGAACCGGCCATCTGTATAAAGAGCATGCATGCTCTGTGGATCGTGTTGTTATGTATAGTACGAAGGAATTCATTCATCCATTCAGCCATGATCATTAGATTATTATGGAGAACCACACATTCTCTCGTGCTATTTCATACTTTGGATGGCTGGTCACGCAAAAAGTAAATTTTATAGAAAGCTCGCACTTAGAAGAACGAGTCGTAAGTCGTCAGTCATCCCATAAATAATATTCTGTATTATGCAAAGTAACGTTTTGCAAGCAAACACAAACCATTTCCAGGTTTTACGGCTCTTTGGTAAAGTAAAGAGTGGAGTCAAAAGTAGAAGCTAATTTTCATCCTGGTTCATTAGCGAAATTCATGTTATTTTTTCGAACTGTGGTTATATATTTTACGGATGGAAATGGATGCTCGTTTACTAGAAATCCTAATCTTAATAAGCAACAAAAAATGGGTGTAAAAATGTAGCGCTAAATAGTTGAGTAACTATAAATATCGCTCGTTTACAGTCCAAATTGTCCAAATCGAGTAAAAACTAATTTTTAGTTGTCTTTATTTTTTTTAATTCAAATTTTTCAGGGATATCGGCCCTGTTTTGTAGTTAAGAAAAGTAGCCTGACTGGCACTTGTAACTGACGCGACGTCGAGACAAAGACAGACAAAAATATAAAATATTACTTGCGCTACTACATAAGTGGGCTGTAAATGCATCAAGAATAGTCAACAGTAAAAATGGTATAAAAGTATGTAAGTACTTATAAGCAAGCAACCATGTGCGTGATATGCGTGTAGGCATTTATTTAAGCGTATAAATTTTGATATCCTATTGCATCACACATTACATTAAAATACCTGTTATTATTCCTTTGAAATGTTGCCACAACAACTAGCCATTATTATGTGGAGGAAATGTTGTTGTTCATGTTGCATTACTTTCTCGGTTTATCAGATGTAAATATGTCTGTAGATTTTGCACATATTTTGAAAGCTTTGTTGATGTATCAAGTTGAAAAGAAGGACAAGAATGAATGTGCGTGTTTACTTACGTACGACTGTTAAAAGAGAAATGTTTGTTACAGAAGTCGAGTATATATGGGAGCTGAATAAAGAAAAGCAAAAAATCTATCTATGGACTATAATATTTTTTAATATGCTATCTATCTAGCTGCATTATAATATCGGCAATATGACGCCTAAAAAGTTATAATGCCTAATCTCATGGTATATTAGTCCAACGCGAGGACATACACCCACATGAAATTTCGGGGAAATAATGGTGTAATTCCAACCGTGAACTTTTTTAGGGTGACATGACACTTTTCATACCTACTCCACTTCCTTACCAAAAAAACGGCACATGTAGTTTTCCTACTGGCCAGCAACATGAATGACAGATAAATGACTTTGTAGCGTATTGTTGTTATGACTTGATGTGCGAATGGTCATGCCAGAATTAATTGGTTAGAGGTGGAAGTAGATTAAGCAAGGTATAATGTTCATTGTTCACATAATATTTCTAGCCATTTATAACAGTTCGGAACAGTGAATTAGTGTCAGAAGAATGAAAAATGGTTTCAAAGTACTAGAGAAAGAGAAATGTCAAGCATGTGTGGGTAACCTCGTTTAATTCTGTTGATAAGCGCGATTGTACAACATAAAAACACGCAAAAATGGATGTTTCGCTCAAGCTACTAGGAAATTAAAATGAGAAAATTTTTTTAGTTTGAAATTCAGAATCATCCATAGCATTTATATGCTTACCTTATTTAAAAGCTTTAAAAAAATCCCTTATCCATTTTATCGTACTGCGTATGTCTCCTAATCTACCGAAATTTTATCAAAAAATTGTAAAACATGTAGTACATAGTACAATGTTTACGAGACGTGGAAATTGCCCGCTGTGGTTTGGGTCACTACCCCACTAAAAGGACGCTTCACATGTTTCGTGGCAATAAAATCATTAAATCGGCCAAAGCAGAAGTGAAAGGAACCAGAAGTGAAATATATCTCCTAAAAAATTATATTGTTTGTTGCGCAACTGAATCCTGTTTTACTTTCCAGAAAAAGGTGGATTCCGAAAAATGGGGTATCGGTATTACCCCTATTATTTGCAAATTACCAGAGAACACTTGTGTTGGGAAGTCTCAACAATTGACCTAACTAGTTTTATTAAGAGTTTTTAGAGAGAAAAATGTGCACTTTGCTGCTTTACTAGAAAACAAGAGCCGACATTTTTGGCTCTTTTCTCCGTTTATTGTGGAGTAATGACATCGTCACTGCTACAGTTTGCAGTGACAAAATAAGTATTTGAGTTGAAAGCAATAACACTTTTCCATGTTGACCAGCAATAAAAATTGTGTAGCAGACGGCGTCTGTTCAGTTGCCTATGTAACGCCTGCTTGTTCCATTTAAATGATATGATTACTGAAGATGATGGCGATGAAATGAATTTTTTTATGCTGTCGTTTTATGTAGCATTAGCCCGAATAGTAGTAATAATTTACTGTACTAGGGAACACATAACCACAATTAGCCAAGTCAAAGAAAAGAAGTTACTGCTTTGTTTGTTTTGAGCTTTTTACGCATACATACATAAAATTAGCCATAAACAATTAACAATTTATGCTTCAACTGCCAGTCACAAATGAAATGCCAATGAAATCAAATGTTGAAATCGGGAGGTATTATCGAACGTTGACTGGAAACATGAGAATTCATTGAATATTGTGGTATCATCGGAAATGACTAATTCATTGGCATCTTATCTTGGCCAAAGAAGAGTGACTCACTGTATTAGGTATATGTAGTATGCAGATATTACATTTCTCAAAAGTCACGTCTCACCGATAAAGGTTGTCATTTTGTAAGTATTAAAGCACACCAAATATTATTAAGAGAATCGTGAGACCATCAAAAAATGTTAGAGTAATATAAAACTTACACTCATTTTATCATTAAAGTTATTCAAAACGCTATACGAACGGACTGAAAACTTTATATAAGAAATAAGAAAAAAATAAATTAAATCTTAAGCAACTTTAATCTTTAATCTTAAGCATCTTTTAGGACTTATCAGCCCTTCTCAGTTAGTTGAAGTTTCCTAAAGTAAATACAGCGTATCGTTATACCAAATATACGCTTAGAATGTAATTCCATGATCGGAATCGTTTTTTTATTTGAATGAGTGAATTTAATTGAAATATCCAGTGAATGGAATAATAAAAGCCAATTCAAGTACGGGATTGTAAAATGAGCATTCTTTTGTTCAAATTTGTTCTCCTCAACCTTCTTAGCATTGGCCAATTCAAGTGAAAAGAAGACTCCGTAAGCGTTACCTCTGTTACACACAAGTAAGGCTTGATGGGATGCTAAATATTTGATCTGCGTTCAGTTAGCGAGCTGAGATGTGATCTTTTAGAAGATTAAAAGTTCCCAATGCCAGTTTGATGTCCTACTCTACATGCTCAACATGATTATCAGTTATTCAAATATTGTCATTAGACGCACGTCGATGTTTACAACCACGCTTGATAGCCTTGAATTGTTGATTGAAACAAGGCGTCTCATTGGCCTTGCCTGAAAGAGTGTTGACTCCTGGGTAAATAGATTCTTGTGCAAGTGTGGGTTGATCAAACATGAGAGAGATTATGTCTAATCTTATCTGAGTGAACTATGTGTGCACATGTGCTTTTTATCCAGGGAATTTGAGTGCGACATCAGTATCATAATACTAATGTATTGAACGCTAATTTAATCTACCTACATAAATAAAAGGCTCAAATTGTTACAAAAAGTTGCATGGAGTTGTGTCTAGATTGCCCTATTTGTTTAATAGCTCGGCTTAACTACTTTAGGTGGAATATAGATCCTGTAAGCTTTGTTGGGCTCCAACTGTGTTGGTGTCTTAGACTCAAGCAGCTTGCATGCGCTTACGATGGCCTGATGTTAAATCGCCATTTATTTTGTAGATCCATGCACACTGACCAATCCAACCAAGAAAACCTTACTAAAAATTACATATAAAGTTGAGTTTTAGTATCCAAATTCTAATAAATTTAAATGACAATTTTATATGATTATGTGAAAATTGAGTTGAAACTTTCAGCATATTTTTTAATTAGAGTAAAGTCATATTTTACATAATAACATCAATCACACTTATTATGCCAAAGCGTAAAGTTTATAATTGGTTTATTGTATCAACATTGCCGACAATAGCCCATTCAACTCGGCCACTTTTAGCCTACATCAAATTTAATGAAGTCTTAAGGGATACATTACTCATCGAGCTACAAGCAAAACACTTTCCACTCATATTTTAATTGCAGGTGGTCAGACGAAATCCAAGAGGGGAAAAGACAAGGAAACTACATAATAAAGTTATGTCTCACTCAACTTCTTTTGAAAGCATCATCCAGAAACGAGTATAGAAATGTCGAAAACATTTGCAAGACTTTAAGAACAACAGAGGCTGTTGACTTTATGGAAATCTAGGTATAAGGAGAAAGTTAAGTTAAGACTGACGCAAACTGCCATTGAGAAATATAACACTCCCTTTGCATCTCATTTGCTCTTATTTATTTCCGCCTCTAACACGTAAAAGTCACAATTTCTATTATTAATAGGTTTCCTGGATCTGCAAAATGACCCAACTTGATAATCGCATGTAATGAAGGGAACACGAAAATTGTCTTGAAATCCCATTTTCCTGCATTAACCCCAAATAAGTTGTAATTAGACTACTACTAATTATTACCGTACTTATTTTGTACCGTTCACTCACACCCAAAATTAAAATACAGAGTAAAATGGTCTTATAGAAATGTCATTTAAAGTTGCCTCTAATAATCATAATTCCTAGTTGTCTTCGTGTCTTCATTAATTAAACGAGTTTATGCTCATCCATCCACATTGAACGAAAACAACGATGCCTTCATGCCTTGTTGTGTAGAGAAAGTTGAGATTGTAATGAAATCCATGCAGGATTTGAGTTGAATGGACGTGACTTGAGAAACATCGTGTGTGTGTGTGTGAAAGACATAATAAATTAAACAAGTCGACATTCAGATTCCCACAAAGTTCCACTCAACTCTCATCCATTTCCATTTAACATTTTCTCTCGCACAAGTCGCGTTCTTGTGTTTCCACATTATCAGTGCAGTGACGAGGAGAAAGTATGTTATATAGCGGAAAGCCAGACTCTGTTTCCTGTTCTACTCTTGGATGACCCATCTAACCAAAAAAGCAAATCCACAATCTGAAGTAAACATAAAAGCCGCATAAATGTGTGTAGCATCTGCCTGTACAATCTTGTATCGACAAACTCGTACAGTTGAGTTGACCAAAAATTAGCCAAAATCTTGGTCACGTCTATTTCATGCCATAAAACTCTTGTGATAACAGCGT
This sequence comes from Willowsia buskii, assembly GCA_034700685.1. Taxonomy (NCBI): domain Eukaryota; kingdom Metazoa; phylum Arthropoda; class Collembola; order Entomobryomorpha; family Entomobryidae; genus Willowsia; species Willowsia buskii. Next base: position 7,246 of record JAQIXW010001744.1, on the reverse strand, counting down.
AGAGTCATGTACCTTCATGCATTTTGCTAGCTTCATGTCTATGAACTCAGGAGGCATAACTAACAGCATGACAAGGCATTATTTCTCCCAAAAGTCACATTACACTGAACTGAGGGAATCAAAGGACGACCTATTCGGAAACATCAAGACATGCTTAAAATAAAGTAGTAGTGGTTTTGATGAAACCATCAAAAAATAACTAATCTGCAGAAACTGTATCGCTTTTAAGATGCATTCAACTACAAAATAGCTTTCCAATTTCCTCAACCAGAAACCCCACAGAGAGGAAATTTTCGTTCTTCAATTGCCCCATGATTGGGACACACTGGTGTTTGACGCTGATGAAGACCAATGAGATCCTATTGCTCATTAAAATTTCTTAATTCATTTACCACATACCCATCTACGATAACAAGGAAATAACAAGACTAAGACAAGTCACTTGTTTTTGTTTACTCTCCAGGTATAATTCTGTTCTGTTGGGTGGCTGGAGCGATTATCGGTTTTCTCCCGATGTTTGGCTGGTACAACAGGGAGGGCTGGGAGCGTGATCCTCCGGAATACTGTTTCTTCACTGATGTCATGGACTACAGCTACCTTGTGTTCCTTTACTTTGCCACCATTGTCTTCCCAGCTTTGCTAATGATTGGCTTCTATGGCTACATATATCACGTCGTTTTAATTAAGGTTCGTTTCTACTCCTCATATTTTACTCAAGTGCCTGCCCGCTGCTGCGGTGGCGTCTCCCCTACTTTCTGTACGTACACATTATGCATAGGTAGTAATTTCCGGAATAGCTTTCTCATAATCATCATGCAACATGGCATAACAAACAAGCCAACAGCTATTAATTTTTATGGGGAATAGCGTATCGATTTATTTTATGAGTTACTCCCTTCACCATACTAAGAACCATTAAATATTAGCATTACACATTGTTATTATTATGCATTTTATGACTGCTTTTACGAATATTGACAGATTCGTCAAAAGGGAACATTCGCTCCACAGCACCTTCGTCGGTTTTCTGAACAGTCAAGGACAGGCTCGCTCAGTTGCGAAAATCGATCTGCAACTCAAGTACTACGAATTATGGTCTCAGAAAAGCGCCGTGAAGCAAAGGCGGCCAAGAAGCTGGGTATCATTGTCCTCTTCTTTATGCTATGCTGGATGCCCCTCTATACAATTAATTGTATCCAGGTATGGACATAAAACTTTACCAACATAACAATAAATAAGAAACACTGCAATGTGTGTTATCAAAAGTGATTGTTTAGTCAATACATTTCAACACATGACGCCAGCGTATCTTATATGAGCGGTGGTACTAAAAGAAAAATGATTTTAATATTGCTCGGCTTTTATTCATTTCTTCAACAATAACAGGCATTCTACCCAAAGTTCCATGTGCCAATCGAGTTTCTCAACTTCACCATAATATTATCCCATGCAAACTCAGCACTCAACCCTTTTCTCTACGCCTACCATCTGAAGGAGTTTCGACTGGCGATGAAAAATGCCCTCCTCTCCCTCTGCGGGAAGGTCTGTTGTGGTCTGGTGAATGCTCACGTGGACAAAGAGAATCCGCTGGGCCCAATGAGCAGAAGTTTGACAATGCCGTCGTTAGGACATGTGACAACGATTCCAAATCCGAACACGGGCAAGGTGTCAATAAAATTTCGCAAAATTGGCCGCACAGATGTGGACTGTCGGTCTGTTCAGATCTCACCCACACAACAGCACAACAATAAAAATAGCCATTCAATGATGATTCCCATGGTGGGTAATGGCACACCATCCAGAGATAATTTGCTCCGCACTGCTGGAGGCACTGATAAATCACTCGCTAGCCTCTCATTGGCAAGCGATTCTAGCAACCAGATTCTAGGGATCCCTCTCCAACAAATCACCACCAACACCACTGATATAAGTAGCACAAAAAGTTCGCCAAGGATTAATGGAAGCAAAACTCAAGAATGCAATAATACAAATGCTCCTAGTTTGCTGGTATGTAGTCAACTTTCCATGCCACAACTGTCCTCAGCAGCAACAGAACTGAACTTGACAGAGAAAGAAAACGAAAAATGTGCGGAAAAGAAGAATGATATTGCTACTCTGTGCAATGGCAAATTTACACATCCCCTCTTAACCAGATGCGAGTCGTGCTCATCACTTGCTCGCGAAAATTGCCTGCCAAAGGCTGCAAGTCCTGCTTCCCCAACAATGGAAAACAATGAAATCGCAGAGGAAGTCAGCGTCACAGAAAGTTCCCGTGATGATGTTAAGAGAGCTGAAAATCAGTGCAATGATAGCAAAGAAATTTTGTGCAACAGCACGAAAGCGGAGGATTCAGATGAAAATTACGAATCTGTCGACAATAAACTTTCACCACCATCAGTAACGCAGGAAGAAGAATATGAAAAAAACTCTCATTCGGCTGTTCATTCCAATAATAACAAGGACGAAGTCCCTGTTGAATCTAGTCACATCAACTCTACATCGGAGTCGAATTCCCTGAAAGAGAAGTTCATGATGAGTCAGGGAGTCTTGCAGAGAAACTCGCAGGAGGAACATCAGCAGAAAAACAACTTTGATGTTATACCAGAGTCCCAGCGAGTTTCCCTTGATGGGTAATAAACATACAGTCAGTGTGAGTGTAACCAAATAGTTATACTTATACTAGTAGTGTGTAAAATTTTAAAAAGCGGTCATTTTTACGATGAAACTTGTTATATTCTAAAATAAGTATGCAGTTGACAAAGTCATTGTAAAAGTATTTAGCATAGAATTTATTTTCATCTTTGTAAAAACAAAAGAGTTTAACTTCTTTTGGCATAAACTCGTAAAGATTCTCATGATAAATGTCTATTTAATACAAGCTGTCGTCTCAAAAGCTAGATTATGCAAACTTGATAAACCTCTCCACGAAATTAGCTTACCGTCAAACAAATGTGCTTGCTTTCCAGAAAAAATTGCACGAAAACATTTTAGCGTTGATAGGTAGTCATTAGTGTGTAAGTTATAGTAACTATAAGTAAGATAGAACCATACTTACGTAAAATTAGTGTAAAGGTAGTTATAATATTATGTATCTCATGAGCTAGTGTATGCTTCTACTGCATGTAACTAAAAAACTCTTCCCGATTATCACTTGTTCTCACTCTGACACTATCTCTCTTCGCTTTTCTCCCGAGAGCAAATTTCCTCACTTTTCCTTCTTTTTGACTACTTTCACCGCCTTGTGTTCGTCGCACCACGCCTTCATACTCCATCAACATGTTTGCTAATAATTGGTTTTTTGAAGTGAGGTTGAACGGTTCTTTCCTCGCTTTGCTTATGATATCTCCACTACCGCTACCACTATCCCCATCTTCGCCATCATTACTGCCGATCTTGTTGCTGTCATCGAGAAAGATTCCTTTTCCTTTCGCCTTGTCTTTGATTTTCTTCAGTTCTTTGTTCACATTCAACGCGGCGTTTTTCGAGTGTGCCACAAATATCTCGACGACGAATGCAGTGATGGATAAGAAGAAACCAAAGAAGATAAGGTAAATAGAACCCTGCAAACACAAGAAACAAACATTTATTTATTCGTAATAAAAAGCAGGTAATAGTTCAGATGATTTGTTTTCATGTAATCAGTGGAATGCTTGACACTTGATTTTGATAAAAGTTATCTTTAATGATCAAATATCAAGGATTTTTGCAATTTTTTTACTCTCATGTAAGTCGCAGTTCTGTCGTAATAGAATATATTATAGAGGAATAATTTAACTTTTATGAGTGCGTTTCTCCATTTTTTGTGCTAACAATAATGCTTTTAGTGGAGTGGTTTTGTTGCATGAATAACATCACAAAAATGGTAATATATATCATTGATGATAATGTCTATTATGTGTCTGTCTATGAGTAGGTATTAGATTACAAAGGCATTACATTCCTCTTTTTTACTACGACCTGGGCATTTTTTTCTTTGTTTGCGTGTAGGCAGGCAGCAGCGATTGAAAGAATACGTTAAAAGGCAAAAATGGGCGGTTGCTTGTTCCGAGCAACTTGCAGAATTTGTTATATCACAATCCATTTTTATCTTGAACTAGAAAAAAACTGATTTGAATTCATGCAGAAATTGTTTTATACTATTTGGCTAATATTCCCGAGTGCTATTATTTATTTCATCCTTCTACCCCTGTCCAGAAAGAACTACCATAATGTATGCTGTCCACCCACGCAAAATATTGAGAACCTGCATGGTGTCGAAGTTGTATTGCAGCCTCAGAAGCAATTTTTTAGCAACTAATAATGCACATAAGACTTATGTATTTAGAAAAGGGTGTCCTCAGCCTTCCAAGTTCTTTATCTTTAACTTTAAAGAAGTATTTTAGTAGTCTGACACGTGACACGTAACAAGTGAATCATTTGATAAAATAAATAGTGTCTTTGGATGGGTATTAAAGGCGAATCGACAACACATCTTAATACGCATGCACTCATTCATTGTAATTAAATTTTTATCAACGTTGAAAGCGCAGTCTGTGACGTGAAATTTCAAACTTGTTTTTCTCCGGCATACACTTGAGTTGAGAGAGTTGAAGATATGTTCCAACTTTGTTGTTGATTTTGTCTTTCAAGCTTAAAAAGGTTGAGACAAAACTATATTCATTGTGGTATGTAGTGTGAATTATGCAAGGGTAGATTTAGTAATAGTTAAGCGATTGGACATCATAATCCTAACAGTCAACGATTCAAAATTATGTAGCATACAGATATAAATTATAATATGTGGGTAATACATAATGCCCAGGTTGTACATTACGTTGTTTATGAATTTGTATGAGTTTCGTCTAAGATTGAATATAAAATGACGCCGATGGCATGATCATTTTACATGCATAATAACTTGAGTTCGAGTTCTTGATCGTTGTCATGTCATGACTAAGAAATGTATTCTCTTGATTTTACGGAAAGTTGTGTTGTGAGCATGGTAGGACGTTTCCCATTCTATATGGTACCTGACTTCATGTTTTTATGTGATTCAAAAGTGGTAGTAAACTAAAAATGTGAACTGAACCCACAGGGATCAATACCAAACGACAATGTATTTTTTAAATTCTTTGTACACCACAAGATAGAGTTGAGTGATACGCCACTACTTTTGGTTGGAAGTTTCAGCTTACATAAATAACTGCATTGTAGCGCCCTCCCCTATTCACTACATACATACATATTCATTAGCTGTTTAAGGACTTCAGTAAGCGGGTTGAATTACTTCAATAAATATTTACTTTAAAATACATAGGTTGTCCGATCATACAGATTTAAAAGTCAAGCGATTAATTTCCAATTAGATGGTTTTTTGTATTGCCTATAAAGCTCAAAAAGCATTGACAGATTCTAAATTAAAAATACTCACCACCCCTTCCTTAAATTAGGTATTATATTACGTAGTTTCCTCGCAAGACTTTCGAATTCCCATTTTAAAATAATTTGATAGGTACTGGCGATGGCAATAGTAAATAAAATATGGAATGAATTGAAAGTGGGTGAATGGAGGATTTGTATTTTTTTCTACCAGTACAAAGAACTGACCTCATTATATCATGTTGATATCGTCAGTCTAGCAGCAATGATAACATATTTTTGTTTGGGAAAGGTATGGAGCTGTCCATTGGGTTTCAGCCTCGTCACTTGTCCACTGTCTGGGCAAAGTATATGATACGTATCTTAAATAAAACCTTAGTGTTAAGAATACGGGACTTAGTAAGCGCTTTACAAAACGTACGCCAGTCATCAGTAATTAAATAATACTTTTTAGCAGTTGTTGCATTATAGTAAGCAAGAGTCTTTAGGTATTAAATAGTTGTTAGTCTTAAGCTTCGTAATTATGCATTATGCACTGCACTATTAAAAGTATATACATATAGGCAAATAAAAAGTATAGATCTGAGGCCGGTCTGGACTAGCCTGGACAACGTGGTACTGGTAATAAAGGTAGGACTTACGGCTAAAAATATAGCCGTGAAAGATTTTAAGATTTACTAGGCGTTTTGGTTAGCGTATTCTATGTATAAATGAGGATATTTAGAGTAGGGTTATTTGCCTCTAATGTTGTTCTAGCACGTCACTTGTTTACCCCTTCGTGAATCTTACTACGAGATCTATTTTTAGTCTAGTCTCCATGCATAAAATAAAATACTACCTCGTGATAGCTCAAGAAAATCTCTAAAACTCATAATGAGATAGCTTCAGATTGACGTATGAATTAATAATTGCTTTTGCTTTCTATACAAACGATAGTAGTAGTGGTCGAAGCGTTGTTGTCTACTCCCACTTACTACTTACTAACGTATTTACCTGTAAATCCCTCATGTTGAGAACCCTCTGCTTTCTCTGTTTTGTGCTGGAAGATGCACTCGCCACCTCATCCCCGCTTTCATCGTCTTCTTCCTCGCTGCCACTGCTGTCATCGTGATGATGCTCATTGTCAAACATGTCAGTGCTTTCCTGTGCAAGCTTTTGGTAATGCTGCTTTGTCCTTGCCACCAGCCGTTGTGACCACCGCTTCATTAATCCAGACTCTTGGAATCTTCGTATATGTCTAGAGTGTATAAATAGAGTTGACATATAGATAGAAATATATTATATAAATTAGTAGAGAGGGACAAGATTATAAACACTCTGTGTTTCAAATCCGAACATCTAGTCGTCTAGTCTAGAAAAACAGGAACTTGACTAATGTACAAATACGTTATCTGATTTAGTTACGTATTATTTAAGTAAGCTTAGAAATTACCATTGCACGAGTACCAAATTAAAACCAGAGTTGACATTCGTCTATCAGGCATACCTATACAGCAACTGATGTACCTATCTAAGAAATTATGTTTACATAGTTAATTAATTAGTTAAAAATATTGACTATTGACTATATAGAATATTCCGCTATTATTATATGTATATATGCATAAAAATGAACTATGTATGATAAATTTTAAAATGTAGCAGCTAAGAAAGAGATTCCCTGCTAGCCTGCTTTGCTTTAACTATGTATAATTTGTCTTCAAATTGTTTAATTTAAATTTAAATTTAAAACTGGTATTTTTGTAAGTATTTTGCTGCCATAGTAATTCAATAGCCCAGAAGAACTCACTACGTTTTTTAAAAACGTCTGTTAAATAGTTATGTATTTTCAAAGCGGTTGTAATATTTTCGTTTCTTGCGATTGCATGTATTTACGCATGTTTATTTA
>JAQIXW010001743.1:0-17926 GCA_034700685.1 Willowsia buskii | reverse complement strand
TGTCCAGACGCAAGACGGCTAGTTGTTGCTACAAAGAGTGTGGTTGGTTGCATTCCGAATTCAGCAAACTGGTCAACGTTTCCTTTTTCATCTTTTAGAATAGAAGTGAAGGGTTGCCTGTATTTGAAAGGAAGATTGTGCTTTACGGAAACATTATCACTGTTTTCCAAAATTATATAACGAGATGCATGCAAATTGAGACGACAACCACTCAAGTCAAAAGAAACAAACACGACGTCATAATTGCTTGACCCTAATGCATCAAGTAATTTCTGAAGAGATGTTGTGAATATGGGGGTGTTGCAAGCCGCTTTTGTTTGAGCTACACAAAACAGCAGCACAAGAAAAAGTATAACGTAAGCCACCATGATTCAAAAGTTTAGTCTGAGCTTAGGGCTGTGATAGCGGAGCACGATTCCTAGAATGAAATGCTTCGGCAATGGCAGTTATTTATTTTAGTGAATAAAGTTCAAATTTGAGAGAATCAGAATAAATCCAATACAAAACTTCCTCAATGAAGTTTTTTTACATTTGTGGTTGGTCGTTAAAAATTTGTGGCAAATATTTATATCTTTGCTTCTTTGAATAATGTAAATAGATTACACTTTGCTAACGGTCCAAATGGCCTCAAATTGCAAAAGTATTTGGTTTTGAAAGATATTTCATTTTGCCACTCCAAAAAAAGTCCTACATGAAAAAGCAACAATGGACGATTTTCAATTATTGTTATGTGAACTTAATTTTGATTATCTGATGACGGAAGATGGTAAGGAATGTGAGCGTTAACACTAGCAGAAAATCTAAATGCAAATTCTCTGACGCAAAAGAAAATCCATAGCGTAATTTTCTGTCTTTGTTTATGATATTTGATGCGTCCTTTCCCCTAAAATGCTATACTTAGGTAGCCTGATGCTAGCTTTAAATAAAGCATCTGTTTTTTGTTGCTAAGGTAGATGTGACATTGGTTACTTTAGACCTCAATGTTTAAAAAATCTGCATTTGAAACAACTATCTTCATTTATATCCAAAATGATTTATGACAGCCTAACCTCATAATTCTTGTAACCTCATGTATTTAGTGTTCTTACAATCTGTAAAATGAAAAATTGATAATTCCTGCTACTTTTTCGTTAAAGGCTTTTCGGGTAACTTGCAACAGAATACTCAACACGTTTCCTATTTTGAGAAGTAAATTAAGGATAAATTCACTTTCGTACGTCTTCGGATTAGCGGGGCTGTACCAACTGTTTCATAAGTGTCATTTATGAAAATCGGAATTACAATGTTAAAAATCCCAAAGTACTTTCCTAAATTTCAAATTTTCTGGCAGCTTTTCTGATCATTGATTTTTTCCGGAGAACTTTAAAGTTTTAAAAATGAAATCGTATGATTTACTGAAATACAATATTTATCCGTGGCTTTTTCAAAAGATCAATCAGTCGTATCAGTCATAGTCATGACTCATGACTGTCGAAGGAATGGTTTTAAAAAAAGCGAAAAAATAATTTTTTTGTAGATTAAGAAACACAGTATGTTCGTAAGCGTTATTCTTTTGAATATTTCTATTGTCCCCGAGTCCTCAAACAACAAACTAATAATTTTCTGAAGCATGTCTGCAGACGCAAGAACAACAACTTTCATAAAAACTTATGGAATATTTAATCTCGTCTGGAAAAACATTTTGTATAATATCCAATTAACCACAGTAATTGTTTTGTTTGCTATTTGCTTTACAATACAGGAATGTAAAGGGAGATCGCAAAGCATGCATATAAGTGGAAAAACGCTTACGTATCTACTGATGCAAATAAAGAATTCAATTAATTTTATACCATATGTCTCATAACGTGGGTAAGTACACTGAGGGCAATGTGAAAACTCTTAGTTGTTATTGCTTACATCTTGTAATCAAAAACATGTTTTTGGTTAAACATTCGTATCTCATTTCCTGTTTTCTAGTTATTTGCATTTCCAAACGGCTTACACCTGACCTGTATGAATCTTTATGCTACATCCACATGTCGATTGTTTTCTACAAATTAAATATATATTTTTTTGTGATTGGACATGTTTTAAATTAATTAATTAATTTGAACATTGCAATATTAAAAACCATTTTTGAAACTAATCCGAGATCGTATTTCTCAGTAAATAAATGGATCATGAGCATAAAAATTTACATAATATTGTTAAGTTAATTGGAAGCACGTAAGGTTGGTTGATTTTACATACTGATGCTTTCTTATTATTATATTTCGATAATAAGCAAAACCCCAACAACAATGTCCCCAGAAAAAGCGATGATTACAAATATCAATGATTTGAAATTTGAATGGCTGCTGAGCCGGGATAAACATTCAAAGTTAAAAGTCCAAAATACTTCTATTGCTTAAGAACATTTGACTCTATGATTTGCACTTTTTATTGCTAACTGTATGTAGATGATAAGAAGACGGAAATGAATCGTAGTTGCTTCTTAGTATCCAGTCATCCACTGCTCATTTGGTGGAATTTAATCAGTCATTTTGAGTGCCTGTGTAGCACAGCAATCCCTTTCCATTCGTATGCATTATCATATTGTAATAAAATAATAATTAATATTTATACCATTTTATTTCATGCCCAAGCCCCGTGCCAACGATTTTTTTTAAAAACGGTTTAAACACTTGGCTACTTCAGAAACGCAGAAGAGGAAAACCACATATTTGCGTGTTACCACTTCCAGACATTTACCTCATTAAACTACATTTACATAAAACATCATGTAGACAAATTGATAGCTAGAGAAAGCCTTAAATGTCTGGTTATCAAGGTGCAATCTTTTTAAAGCACGTCATTTGCTTCATCAGATAAAGCAATGCGGTGCAAAAGTTTTTAAAAGTAATGTGCTGTATAAAAAATATTTTAATTTTAAACAGTTTTTGAGCACACGTGTGAAAAACTCATATGAATCCAAGGTAAATTAACACGTAAAAGACCTAATTTGAAAACTTTCAAGGGCCATCATATTTTTCCTACTATCATCTAAATATATGCCTTTTTCTTTAGTATCTTTTCTTTTCACGATATTTTAAGCAAAAACCTAATAACTCATGCTTACACCTTATCTAATTATTGCTATTATTATTTTGGGGAACTAAATGGAAAAAACTTTTGCAAATACCCCAAATTATTTTACTTCGTATATACCACGCTTATATATTATCTTCCTATAAAATTTAAAATTTAGAACTAAATTTTAGAATGCGGAACCGGTTCTTCGATGCTATAATTATGCAACTTCTTAAACGCAGCGAATCCTTGTAACTCAAGTATTTATTATTCAAACAAGACTAACCTTACAAATAATGATAGATTATCATTAATTTTCAAAAAAATGTACAGGTTGTATAGTTTTGCATCATGCTCCAGAGGTTCCATCAGTTAAGAACATTTTAAAAACTGACTCTTGATTCAGCGAATACCAGAAAGTATTTTAATTTAGTGAAGGCATTGTAATCAATATTGTCAATAATAAGCAGAAAATATATTTCAAGCAGACACATCAAAATGAATTTCATCATGCTGAAGAATTTGCTACTGCTCATGGTATTTGCGCAAGAGTCCTCTGCTTATGGTTTCAATATGTGTAATATGAAACTATTTCGGGAGGCACTGCAGGATTTGATATACCAGGCGTCAACTGGGTTGGAAGAAATCGACATATATATTGACAACTATAATACTCAAGAATGCGATTTTGATTTGTCCCAGATTCCATGCATAAAAATAAGTTGGATATCCCAAGATACCCCGTCCTTTCCTCACAAGTATGCTCAGCGGAAGAATATCATAATTCAGAATCACGTAATTGATATAAATACATATCTCAGACTACTAATGCGACCCACCTCCATTCTAATTGTGGCGACGACATGGCATCAATACTACCGGTGGACATATGGTCCACCAACAATTGACTCAAGACAATTAAAAAATCTACGGGCTATTAAGATTTTAGTTTATGAGAAATATTTGCGACAAGGCAGAATATTAAAATATACACTTCTTTGCAACAGATATTGCACACAATCGGATCAAACCGGCATATTCGATAATGAAGTCTTCTCCATCATGGAATCAACGCTTACCTTGCATAAGTCTTTGTTTCGGAATTCAAATTTACGAGCAATCAACTCTTTGGTGCGTATTGACAACGCAGGATATTTTCAGGAATACAGTGGTGACCCACGAGCTTGCTTAAAATTACTTTTTGTGTCTTTTGACGCATATTTTTGTGGTTCAGAAATAATGTCAGTGATTACAATATCGCAATTTCATAACTTGACAGTTAGGTTCCTTCCCCTTTCAACACCACTAGTTTACTTTGATTCAGCTGCTCAGTATATCATCAATGACCATTCATATCCAAGTTACGGAAAAACCTTAGACGACTTTGCTTTTGTAAAAAGTGGACTAAGATTTTCAAAAACTGTTGGCTTTCAGCTACTTTACTGTAGTGAGATTCAAAAGCCACAAAAGAAAAATCTGTTTTTAGGATTTTCAACTTGGACGGAATCTTTTCAACTTGACATCTGGATGTGTGTAGTTTCCACGTTTGCAGTTTTTGTGTTTTTTCTTCAAAGAGTAAACCTGCAAATTAAAAGTAACCTTAGCAAAAACATTTTAGATGCTTTCGGCATTTCCTTGGGTTGTTACTGTCCGTCATATTTGGAACAAGTAAATATAGTCGTATTACTTCACATTGTGGCAATGTTTATACGTTCGTTTTACGAAAATGGAATTATAAGTGTGCTAACAATTCCTGAGTCTTTTAATCCATCGATTGCTGATATGCTTCAGGACGGATATAAAATTATTATCAGAAAGTATATATGGCCGGGTGACCCGAAAATTGATTTCTATTATGACTTTAGTAGCCGAGGTATTCCAAATATTATCAACGATAGTTTTTATGAGATGAATGGTCGTGAGTATGACTTACACTCTGAATCGTTAGTGTTGCAAAAGTTTTTTGATACCACAGGCTCCGACAGTGATAATGCATTAATGTTCATGCAATATAGTTTAGAATATAAATATAAGCATACAAACTTTGAATGCTTCTTGCTACCAGATATTCTATTTAAGACTTTTAATTTCGTGGAAATGTACACGGTAAACAGATATTGGTTAGCAGAGACCTACTCTCGAATTGTGAGTAGTGGTCTGATGGACAAATGGGATGACTGGATATCATTTGCGAATCGGGTTTACACACATTATCCATTGAAAGATCCAAGTCCGACTGCTGTTATTCCAGGGGATCAAATTGGGATAAACAGTGTAATTTCTATAGTTCTTGTAATGATTGTAGTGTGTATGATTGCAGCAGTATGCCTGGTAGTTGAAATGATTTGTGCGCATTTAAAAAATGCAACCAAATTAACTGAACCTGTTGTCTCAATTGCCACACGAATTTGCGATGCAATGACAGCTGTAGAAACGATTAACGAAAGTAAAACGAATATTGCTGCAGAAGTGCAAGATAGGGTAAATAATTTACTAGCTTCTATTACAAAAATAACTGTAAAGCCAGCAAGTATACACTGTACAAATGAAGTGGTAAACATTTAGTAAATGAAATATTTATTTCGACAATTTGGTTTCCTAAAACTATTTGTAATGTTAAAAAATATTTGGCGGTCGTAATTACGAGCAAAGAGGAATGCTAAAAATAATTTTGAAGGTGAAGGTATGTACTCTAATGTGTTGATTAAAAATCCTTTGAATTTAGCTGGATCTTATACAAACAGTTCCAGTCGGAGTATGAACTAACAAATCAAGACATATCAACGATATTTTGGGCTAACCTAACGTTTGAAACTTTCAACCCGAAAGTATGCATGTTTTGCTTTAACGGCCTCAAAACATAATAGCTACAGAGTAGCCTCGAATATTATTAGCGAATCCATCGGGATACAATGGATCCATCGCTAATAGTATCCATTGTATTAATTATTTTTGGCTTGATTCCAGATAATTGGAAAACTGAAGGGACATATAAAAGGATTAACAGCATTCAGTTTAAAGCATAAAAATTTATGTTTTTGACAAGTTTTCAATGTGTTGATAATAGACTACACTGACCACATGCGTTACAATATGAAATTATTCCGAATACCAGCCAATACTCAAAGAAATTTTTCACTAAGCATTGTTGCTTCTATAGAAAACTATTGAAATGCAAAGAAAAATGAGAATACAAGTTGTCCTAAAACTTATATTATAACCTCGTGTTTCATATTTCAAAAATGCTAGTGCTAGTTAATACGGATGTAAGTACATATACATATTTTAATGTCAATTGCTACACGACTTTTATTTGGCGACTGTCAAGTTTTATTGGGTGTTTTTGCAATAAGCAATTTACAAATTTTGAAACCTTATTTCACTCCAATTTTTGTGCAAATCAAATCGCAAAATATTTGTATGCAGAAGGCATTTATAAGAGTAAATGACTCAGTTGCTGCTTGACTTGTGAATCAAAGTTAGATAGAAATGCTGCATCATTTCCACTGGATTCTATACAAAACTTCCTTAAGTGCTATCAATCATTAATCATGCATGCAAAATTATGTACATTTAAAGCACGTTTGCAAAAAAAATAAATATTGAACTACCTATTGCAACAGCATTAATTCTATGTGCATTGCTTGGACGATGACGTAATTAGTTTTAAGCTATCCTCATGACCCGCATTATCGCATATTAACGCAAATCATTTTGGAGAATCATCCATGATAATATTAAGTCAATTTTATCCTGCTTTCGCAACACCACGCAAGATATCAAATGCTGTATAAAAATTTATTAGTTTATATTCCTTCTCCTTTTAAAACTGCCATCTCAAAAATCTTACTTCGTATATAACCGAGATATTTAAAAGATCAAGAATTTTACATTAAAGGTTGGTATATTGCTGCAGAAATTTAAAAACCTACTGACACTTTATGTGTCTATATATGTGTATTTGTGAGTATTAGATGCTCAGCGTATTTTCAACAACCGAAAAATAAAAATATAGATAGAAAAAATTGTGACGAGATGCATTCGTGCATTTTTAGAACAGTGTAATGAGAATGGGCAATGTAATGAGTATACTTGGTGAATCCACTATCGTAGCAAAAATAATAATGACAGTAAAATTTAAATTTGCGACAAGTACTTTACTTAGGCATTTAAAAAAATTAAGACAAAACTATGGGACATGGCATTTTGAGTGGCATTACTCATTCAGGTGGTTTTATTACTCATTCAGGTGGTTTTATTACTCATTCAAGGAATGATTACAAAAATCAAACATTAATCACCTCTACTTTATCAAAAATTAGTCATTACATATCCCTACCTACGTGTAACAGTTTGAGCCTTGTGCAAGCAAAAACTGACGCACATAATAATATATTTTGTTATCAATTTTTGATATCTGATAAGATAAATGAAAAGTAACACATAAAGCAAAAGCCCACATGTATTTTAGAGACCATTCCGTAAAGCAACTCAATAGTTACCAATTCAATCAAAAATTTGAGCGAAAGCTTATTTAAAATTTAAGCTTAAAGATTTTTCATCATGAGTAATGAGGTAACTTTGAAGTTAGCAACTTCCGGAAAAATTGAAGGCGTCCCACAGCAAATTTCTGTGGCCGCTCTGAAAAGCCAAACTTGGCGTAAGTTTCTGAGCTCACATGAGGTTTTCAGTGTAAGTAAAATAAATAAATTTAAATCAGTGCTAATCTAAATAATTAGTGGAAAAACGTTTGAATTTGTTTTTCATTGTTTTTATAGAACTACCTGAACTCAGATGTGTTTGTATCCGATAAGCGATACACTCTCAACAGCAGAACAGGAGGATGGCATGCCAAGCTGGACGAAAAGGCATAAATTACTTTCTCACATGTCACAATTATTTTATGTCTTAAAATAAAATGCTAACCTATATTTTCCCCGCTTAGATTGCCACGTCCTTGAAAAGATTTAAGAAAACATGTAAAGTTCATCTTGTAAAGATTTGGAACTTGAAACGTGGTGAACAGTCGGCATCAACTTCAAATCGTGGACAAGGAAACAGCCGAAGGCTGAATATGAACGATGGGGCAAGTTCATCGTCCGGAAATACAAGCAACGGACCTTCCCGCTCAAATCGAGATGCAAATGGAGATGCTACAAATTCTAACAACGATAACGAAGAAGGAGCTCAGTACAATTTTACATACAACGACCCAGGAAGTACGACGCGGGAAGAAAACGAAGAGCTTCTGAGAGAAGAAGGCATAGCGATGGACTATGCAGCTTTGGCAGTCGCGAGGGACAGACTGGATAGAATGGATGATGTCATGGTAAATTCTTAAGGAAACAAGGCATTTAATTTAAACAATGCAGATAGTTTTGATCTAAAATCATAAGTGCATTGATTCATTCTCTGGTTTTGTAGTTAATGCGAGCACTAGATGGTTGGAAGAAGATACAACAGAGAGGAAGCGAAACCAAAATGCTAAAAACTAAAAAATGGTTAGGATCATCAGGGAGATGCTGCCTGGATTTGCTAGATTATATATGTCCTCACTGACTGGCATTGACGAGTCTTAGTTTTCCTTGTCCATCCTACTATACATGAAGTCTTACAATGGAAAAGATTTCTTGTCAAAAGTTTTATTGCTAAATTATCTGAAAAAGCAAAATCTTTATCCAGCAAAACATATTCAATAGTATTTCTGAGCACATAATAAAATCAAGTGATAGTAATTTTTTCTCAAGCTTTTTATTGCGATTAACTATTAATTCATAAACTACAGTTACAGAGAGCATAAAACATCTTAATATTATTTACAAATTTTTATTACTGGAAATCATTATTATTTGGAATGTAATCAATAAATGATCATAAACAAATGAATGTAACTCAAAATATTCTATATCTTTATTTAGAATCAAAAAGTTATAAACATTCAACGTTTTATGAAACCTTTATTTCATGAAATTTGAAGTCTGTTAATGATTAATTACATTAATACAAAATATCTACATAACTCCATAGCCGCATCGGGATTCTCCCTAAACATATTTTTGTAACTGGGTGAATCTTCCAAGGAAGTGTAATATCTACATGAAGATAAAAAGAGACATGAAATTTTTTATTATTAATTTATTATCATGCTGAAAATGTTTAAGCTCATACGTTTTTAAAACTTTAGCGCTTTTCTCTATAATGGCATGTCCGTCCGGAATGCTTCTTGAGAATATAAATAGCTGCAATCCCATCTCCATATCAAACCACTCGTCAGATTTTGATAAAATAATTTGTTTCATCCGCTCCTCGAGTCTTGGAACATTGTACTTGTGAGCGGCTCTAACGAGGTCAAGGGCAACGTAACAGTCTCCCATGGCCTCATTTTCTTCCTCAAGGTAAAGAAAAGCAAGAAAAGCATTGATGCTATCTGAATAAATGTCATTCATCTGGATGCTGGCGGTGATGCACTCTTGAGATTTGGAAGTCTCTTTGAACATCGCTTCCAACATGTCGCTTTATCCTTTATACTTCATCAAACTTCAAATTCAAAAAAGGATTAAAACTATTTTTATAAAATACCAATTCATGGGTTCACCTATAAGGATAAGCTTATGGCATTTTATCTCCTCTCCGTCACTCGCTATAATTTAACGTTTTATAACGTATTCGAAACACGTATGGCTTTGTGTCAGAAGTGCAGGATGCAGTATTAAAAATACCATCTACATTCGTTTGGTAAGCCATGATTTCAACTGAAATGGAACCTTGAAAATTATAGGAGCCCTTCTTATGATCCCAAATAGTCTTATCCCAGCCACCTTGATGATAAAGACGAGCGCCTTCAGATTTTGGGGTATTACTGGACAATGTCTGAATGCCAACCTCTGAAAGGTACACATATATTATAATTTTAAATATTGTTTCTTAGAATGACACGACAAAAACAAAAATTCAAGAAAGCATATAACCATCCGTCATTAGACACATCTTGCTATAATTAAACCCGAAGTCGGTGACTATGACTTTCACTTTGGTTTCCAGCTCATAACGATTCATCACATTTTTTAGTTTTGTTGACAGATTTCCCTCCTTTGTACCCCACAATCTGATATAATCTCGATATGTGTTATGTGATGAAGAAGATTGAATACCGATTTCAAACTTCAGTCTCCAATTGCTGCAGATAAATATTAATTTTACCTCAACAAACATTATATATCTCAATATGACTTTATTGTTTAAAAATATTGATTACATCGTGTTATCCGATTCATCTGTCTCATTTTCCATCAGTTGTTTCAGTTGGGAGCACATTTGGTCATTGCTATGTGACTGAATTTCTATGGGGGTTAGAGTGGATTTTCGGGTCATTCAATTCCCGTTAGATCTGTCCCATGTTGTACTTCATTTCAAAAGGTCGGTCTTTCACAAGATAAACACGGAACATGGTGTCCACTGAAGAAACGACTCCTCCTTTCTAATGAATCAAAAAAACATGAAGTATGTTAAATTTTTTAATGTTAATGTGTAAAAACATTAGCATATTAGAATCTTATAAGCAGTTAAAATAAATATGCTAATTAAATTAAGCATAATTACATTGAAAATACCTAAGTATATGAAGCCTTAAAAACAGAAATGTGTGAACTAACTTTTCAACTTGACACAGGATCAAACATCTACCGGAATTGGGGAGAAGAGCTACTTATTGAATGACTGAAAAGTGTTTATGGTAGCGAGTTTTTTATCCAATTCATATGTTGGTACATAATATATTATGTGCGACAACGTACATGCTGTACATACAACTGGTTTGGGTTATTAAGTTGTACTATGCTTAAATGACTTATATCAAAATTTGTTGAGTTTCTTGTTTTGCAATGGGATATACATACAGCAAAACATGACATTAACAGCGATTACAAGTCGAAAACTGTGTTTGCTCTCATTTTTTGTATGTAACATATGACGCAGAAAGATATAACAAATTTTCGGTAAACAATTTGATTTGTACCTGGATTTATTATCTGTCTGGGTTTTTCTGTACTCTGCGTGATATCTCCTGATAACGCAGAGGACGTATTTGTTTTTGTCAATAAAACCCCACAAACGACGGAAAATTTTATAGAAAAATTGGCAATGCTTTAACATCCAGGACAACTGA
The DNA here is from genome assembly GCA_034700685.1 of Willowsia buskii. NCBI lineage: Eukaryota > Metazoa > Arthropoda > Collembola > Entomobryomorpha > Entomobryidae > Willowsia > Willowsia buskii. The sequence goes on along the minus strand of JAQIXW010001743.1, from coordinate 6,711 downwards.
GAATAAGTAACTGATATGGAATATATAATATACATATGCTGCATCACTGCTATTATCGAAAATTTAACGCGTATGTATTTATGTTTATTCATGTTAGTTTAAATTAACAGGTCCCATGTATTTACGTATGTACTCAATTCATACAGAAAGCATTATTTTTTGCGCAACGTGATCTTGTTATCTGGCTCAGGATATCTCCGAATTCTTTATGGACCATTTTGAAGTTTGTCATGTAAAAATACAAATGAATAATATTAGGTATGCAAATACACAGACACATTACCACGTGACATAAAAATTTGTATGGGTTTCTGTTTCAACCCGTTGTAAAATTTATTTTGTTATATAATATAATAATATATATTACGAAGGATTTGCATTGTATCGACAGTAAGCAGTTTAGTAGTAGCAGTAGACAGGTTTTAATTTAGTGCAAGGTAAGGACACTTTTTCTGCATTTTTTGTAAACATTCCACTTGACTTAAACATAAAAATCGGTAGTCCTACTATGGTATACGAATTCTGGAATTAACTTCACACATCACAAGTAATTTCGATTCGATTAGGCAGTTTCGATAGGGCAACTTATTTGGTTGGAAAATTTATAGAGATTGTACCAAAATCTGATAGACGAAAAAGATCGATAGAGCTATGAGCATTGTAACCCGAGTCAATCGTGGATAACTAGATTGTTAAGGATTGGGTAAAATAAAGCGCTTGAGATACGGAGCCATATCTTTGTAAAATTTATGGTATTATGGTATGCTTTTTTATATTTCCTTAATTAAATTAAATGCTACCAACCGCCTTCTTTCCACTAAAGCAAAACTCATTACACTAAAAGCTTACGTAAAGGTAAAGCAATAAATTAAAATTGATGATGGAAAATGACAATAAGGCTTTACATATTCATGTGCTTACGTGTGCTCTCAGCTTTTATCGCAACATCATCATTTGAACTTCTCCAATGATCTATATATTGTGACAGTAAAAACGAAAGAAACAGAAAGAAGCAAGATGTTCTTAAAAATATTCACAGATTTGAGATCTCGCTTTATTTGGTCGCCAGATAGAATTAATATACAAATATCTTATTAGTGTTAATAAATTTCCTGTTAATTACCAATATACTTTTCATCATATTGCCGTATACGTCTTGATGAATGTATTCTCTGATAGTAAGCTTGAGTTGAATCTATTCCATTGTTTCCATTGTTAATATTTTTGGCTCGATTCCAAATAATCGTTTAATTGAATAGACATATCAAAAGATTAGTAGCAGTATAGTATACTTTGCTGCCACTATAGAAAAGTATTGAAATGCAAAGATTATTAAAACTATTAGTTGTCCTAAAACAAATGTCTTAACCTTTGTGTTTTATATTTTTTTTAATTTATCGGGCTAGCTTATGCGGATATAAGTTAATGTGCATTTTTAAGGTAAGTTGGTGCATAACTTTTATCTGGTGACTGTCAAGGTTAATCGAAAGGTTTTGCAATCGGAATTTTCAAATAAGGCAACCTTTCTTAAGTCCCATTTTTATGCAAATCAAGTCTCAAAATATTTATTTAGAATTAGATAGAAAAATTATCGACCATCCGATTAGACAATGATAAGTATGATATAACGATAGGTGTATTACATACTACCAATGCTTCAGAGGAAGCCCGTATCTGTCTGTAGATTTCCTTTCTTTTGAAAACATCCAAACAAAGAGCTATCGTTTTTACTCCCTATTTGTTGCACTAAGTTTCTACTAGTCCTACGGTAATGAATGTACCGTTCTAAAATGAAGAAGAACGTTCCTAACATGTAGAGAATCAAAACTAAAATAAAAATCACAAGCAGATTTTCCAAGTCGATTTGGTCCTCGGTTACCACGACAGCTTCTGAATCAAAATTTGGGCTGCTCCATCTGAATTTAAGTGCATTCGATAACTTCACCCAATAATCCCAAATGCCCATTAAGCCACTCTCCCAAATTCGCGAGTACGTTTGAAGCACCCAATATCTGTTGACAGTGAACACTTCCAAATATCGGGCATCCACAAAAAACATTTCTGGCAGTGTATAGCATTCCGCATTTTTCACAGATAAGGATTCTCTCAGAATTTTTTTTATTATAAAGTGGGGTGATCCAATTCTCTGAGGAACTAGTTTGCGCAAACTTTCCAACTAAAAATTCAGGCGTGTCTAAGTTTTCAGATTGATTATGAATATAAAAACTTGAGTTAAGTCTGTCTAAAATATGCCGACGTCGAAACTCCTCGTAATAATATTCCCAGGGATGAAGACGTTTGGTTGTTGAATGCAAAATTTTATAGCCGAGATCTAACATCTCCAAAAGAGTTTCGTAAAGTTTTGGCGGGTCCGGAACTGTGAAAATGCTTAATATTTCGTTACTGTAGAACATTGAAGTTAGCATCCAGAGAATGTGAAGCAATGTCAAACACGTAATGATACTTAATTGATATCCTCTTAAGAGTTTCATTCTTTCAGAAGTTGAGTTTATCGACTTCTTAAACCATTTTAAGAAACGTTCTGACTTTAGAGATTGATAGAGCGTAAGAAGCACAATAAAGAGGGAGAATGCGCACAACCAAATTTCTGGGCTGAATATATTTACCCATGTTGAGAAGTCGATGAGTCCATCTTCGTCTGGTTTTGAGCTGTCTTTGCAGTACACCAATTTATTTAAATAAATTTTAGAAAACTTAAATCCCACTAACTTCCAGTGAAAATCAAAGTTGAAATCTGCGTCGTTCCAGTCGTTCATAATGAACTGTTTTTTGAAGGAGGAGAAGCGTTTCAGGTCAAAATCTCTATCGCCAGGGAAATACCATAAATTCGGGTATTCAGAAAAATTATGGTGCCGTATAATTTGGACAGTTGACATAAACTCTTTTCTGCAATATGAATATCCTTTAGAAAGTATTTTAGAGCAAATGTTAAGAATCGATGGAGTGTAATATGCTTCCAGATAATATATAATTTCCCTTTGATTTGCATTCTGAAAAAGTCTCTTGTGCAGTGCTAGTGGGAAATTTAAAGTGTGTAAAAAACCAGAATTTATTTCTGCCGTGCTGTCATCTTGACGACAGTAGCCGTTGCAAATCACAATATAGTGTAATTCGGTTTGACTGCTTACATTGACAAAAGTCAGGACGATTTTAATTGCCGGGGCATTTCTCCAACCAGAGTAAAACCATTCGTTTGGATTTGATTTTTGAGGGTTTTCCCAGTATTTCATGAAAGGAAGTATAACAAGCGTATTTGGATGCATGAGATAGTAGTTATAAGTAGGTCGCCAGAAGTTTACTATTGCAACATGATTTGGTTGGTGATATTTCACAACGTACTTGTAGTCAAGTTCCTTGTCATATCCTTGGAGAAACATGACGCGCGACTTTTGAAATGCAAATGTGCAATTATCGAATGAAACATTGATCACAAATATGTCGAAATGTTCTCTTCCCGAATCTAGAACTTGCAAAAGCTTTTCGGTAGTTTCACGAAACAACTGGTCATGGCACAGATTGATTGGGTGTTTCAAAACAGTGCTGGATGTGACTGCGAAAAGAAGTTTCAAAAAAATCCAGACAGATCTCATTGTATTCATTGCAGGAAAGTTTTCACCAAGACGGTTTATCTATAGAATAATTCTGTTAGTACGTTATATTTGTAGGAGGAATGTCTTAACAGCAAGTTCAATTATGATTGTTATTGTATTAAGGTTTTATTCTGAATATGAATTTCACCCTTAAAATTTTATTTAAAATGTCAAAATTCATATAATTTTTACTCAAGTTGGTTTCCCTGCAGCACACAATATCATGCATAAATACCACTATTTCGAAAAGAGGCAGCTGTAATTTGACCCAAGCGGAAATCGAAGACTATTAATATATAATGCTGCAATTCCCTTAAATTAAGGGTTCTGCCTTTATCTCAATTTTATATAATCCAACAATATTGCGAGCTTTCGTCTAAAGCAAATTTCCAGTATATTTGAGGCCAATATATGTAATTCTGTCATGTAATTTGGATATTTGTAATCTTTAGCAGGGAAAAAACATGAAGGTTTTGTTTTGTTTATACATTAATTTAACGCTTCTTCAATTAGGATCGACCTATGACACAGGAAACAGGTGTCGAAATAAAAGTATTTAGTGATTCTCCCCCACACAAAATATAGAAATCTGAGAATATTATGAATATTTGAAGTTGTTCTCTTTTTACACGTTAAGCTTCTTTAACTGCGACAAACAATATATTCATTAGACATGTTGAAATGACGCAGTTGCTATGCAAACTGTGGCGCATAATAGATTACATGAATATGTAACGCCCTACTTCCATGTCTTCTACCTTAAATTAAGTTAATTGCTTTAGCATTACGTAAGCTTTTAACTCCAAATAATATAATGATTACGACTTTAGTGATAATAGGGCGGTTGTCCACGCGTAATTAAGGAAATCGGCATAGAAAAGCATACCGCAAAACTCGAATATATTATATAGCTCATATATTTTCTTTATCTAGTACAAATTACATACCATAGTCCAGGCATGCCGCAATTTTTCTTCATTGCTGATATAAGTTAAGGAAACAAGCGAGTTCACGATTATTCATTTTATTCCAGTTGTTTTATAGCACCAGCAATGCATTTGGGAGTGCACAACATAGTATTTATTGTTGGAATATCTTCATTGTTGTGGATTGGGGTAAAATAAAACGCTTAAAAGGCAGACATATCTCCGTAAATTTTATGGTCACAAGGTATGCTTTCTGTAGATTTCTTAAATTAATTGCTACCAACCGCTTTCTTTTCACATGAACAAATATTCATTATACTAATGGGGTTTTAAATGCTTACGTGAAGGTAAAGCAATAAATTAAATTGGAGGATTGAAAAATGGAATACGGCATTATATATTCATGCGCTTAACTCTCAGCCCAACTTCATCATTTCAACTTCTCCAATTTAGTTACAAATAATAATTGGTTAATTGAAGAGATATATAAAAGGATTAGAAGCATTCATTTAAAAGCATTTTTCTAAATGTTTTTGAAAAGTTTTCAATGTGTTAATAATAGACTGCACTGTTACTCCATGCGTTACGATATGAGATTATTCCGAATACCAGCCTATACTCAAAGCAATTTTTCACTAAACTTTGTTGCCGCTATAGAAAAGTATTGAAATGCAAAGATAAACGAAAATATTAATTGTCTTAAGACTTAAATTATAACCTCCTGTTTCTTATGCCAAAAAATGTGATAGTTTATGCGGATGTAAGTACATATGCACTTTTTAATGTAAATTGGCACATAACTTTTATTTGGCGACTGTTAAGGTTAGTCGTATGCTTTTGCAATGGGCAATTTCCAAATGTGGAAATCTTATTTAGGTCTAATTTTTATGCCACTCTAATCACGAAATCAAGGGGATTGGATCATTGAACCAGTGGAAGGTGACGATGATAACTTATTCAAAATTAGGAATGCCAAATATGACGAGTACCTCGGTTCATTTGTTCCCTGGCCTGTAAACTTAATGCAGAATGTGAAAATTCACATTCTGCATTGAGTTTACAGGCCAGGGATAATTACAAAGGGTAATTACGATTGTCATTAATTGCCTATTTGTTTTTAATTGGCATGAATCCAAGTTGAAATGAGTAACCCATTAAAAAGCATAAAATATTTAAAAAACATAAAAACGCAAAAGAAAAAAACTGCAATTTTGTTATTAGTTGTATGAATTTCAGAAATCACAAGAATAATTGATAGAATCACTACAATAATTTTTTTCTTATAATTATGATAGTGTAATTTTAACTGTGAACAAATTTGTTTAGGTTGGAAAATGTACACAAAAACTTTGACATTCCATAGAAACTGGGAATATTTTGTAGCACGATGCTCGCATTTTTTAAGTAGGGAAATTTGCTATAAGTGCATTTCCACTTGCATGAATTATATACGACCTGCTACTACACCGTTGCAGTAATGAATTGAGTTCTAGGCCGCACTAAGGTATTTACACGTATAAAAAATATAAGTATGCCGTAAAATATCAAATAAAAGCACCTCCCAAATAAATATTCCAGCCTCTCGTGCAACAAAATGGGTATATAGCTACTATTCAGGAATTTGCGGTTGTGCTAACCAAATTAATAAGATGAATGACGACTTTGTAGAAAATTGGCAACAGTTTTTGTTCATGAAACTAAATAATTTAGTATTTTTAAAACACTTTATTGTCTTAACCTTCTTCCCTAAATTGTTGGGTTAAACTGCTAAATAAGTTATGTGCTCTTTCAATTTAATTTTAGTACTTTCTCTTTCGTAACCTATTGACAATATAAAAAACAGCCATGATTCCAAACCACGTAACACATTTTAAGATAAAACTTCAAAAACACTGAATTTTTTATAAATATTTTCTCTCTGGCCCACAACTCGTCACTATGTACTCATCTGCCCTTCACTCTCCTTTCTCCTCTTGAAACACTTGCTAAACTGGAGCAAGCAACCTCATCCCAAAAACGTAATCTCACTTTCTCTCCGCTTTCTCCTCTCTGCGTTTAGCAAAAGTTTTTTTTTTTGGTATGAATATGTTTCAAGCGGTGCAGCACTCTTTCTTGATGAAATACTTTCTTTACAGCCAAAAAAATAATAATAAGGAGTCTCGCGTTCCTCACAT
>JAQIXW010001742.1:0-17931 GCA_034700685.1 Willowsia buskii | reverse complement strand
AGCTGCTGGACGGCCCCACAATGAGCCCGGATTAGACCGTCGAACAGAAACTGCTTAAATGCTTGTATTAGTATGAGGGACAAATTTTTGAACATTATTGTTAATAAACCTCTAATTTGTCTATACTTAATTATGTACTTATTTTTAAGTTTAAGCAACCATCCATAAATCACTTCTACTAGTAATACAAGTAAACAGATACCAATCAGATTTCCTGTAAGCAGCCAAACTACAAACAAGTCCTCCAACATTGTTGCAATGGCTTCCTCTTTTTGTAGCCTTAACCGTTTCTGCTTTGTATATACAACAGTATCAGACCCGTCTGTCATAGCTGCATCCTTCATTTCATTAACTACAACAATATTTGCAAATTTAAAAGCATTAAATGTGATATTGTCCCTACGTTGCTTAAAAACAAATCTTTGTGTAAAAGTAGCTTCCATTTCTTCTCTGTGTGCAAAAAGCCCCGATTCAATGAGTGCGGAAAGTACATTTAGGTATATTTCAGTGTAAAACGAATTCCGACCCCAATAACAGATTTGAGAAATTGAATATTTAAACTCTTGATTTTTTTAAAAAACAGTCATTGCATTCGTTAAAGGAATCAAAACGATCTCCGCAGTTTCCAAAGATATTTTACTGACCACACCAATAACAAAATTTTCATTTGTTTTTAATATCTCTTTGTCTGTGAATTCAGACCTTGAATGTCTGGAAAGAAGTGCATCGCTTTTGTCCCATTGACTAATATTTTCATAGTTCAATTTTAAAACTTCATTCATTATGACGGTTTCAGTCATAGAAAACCATGACTCTGAATACTCATTTTGCGCCCAAAACCCATCAAGATTTTGACGAAACTGTTTGTAAGAGCGAGGCGGCATGAGTAACTTGATTTTTTTATTACTTCTGGCAATTTCATCGAATGAATTGGGTAAACCTACAGGTTGTCGATTAGCTGTTATCAAAGAATACATTGAAAATGTATATAGAATTCGCATCAATATTCCAAAGTAAATCCAAATTACCAGCAAAAAAGGAACTGTTGAGCGGTTCTTAACTGTAGCAATTTCGTGCGACTGTTCAAGCAGCGTTCTACATACCCAGAAGATCGTCGCTGGCCATTTCATCAAACCAATTTTACAAAGCGAGGTAAATATTATAATTATAGAGAATACGAAACAGAGCCATACACTTAAAGATAAGGGAGTAATAAGAGATTGAAACTTGCTAAATTGTGCCGTAAATATTCGTTTCTCACAATTACAAAAAATTTAAGTGCTCCTCGTTTTAGTTCAGTCCCAAAAGGACTCATAATATCATGTCCTCGAGTTAAGTCCCTGACTAGACCCATTGAAGGCGCCATGGAAAAATCAATCGAATCCAAAGAGTAATTATATCTACTTGTAAATATACGACGCACCCAACTACGAATTTCCAATCCATATTTCATTCTCTTTTCAGGGTCAAACTCATCAATGAATTCACCCATTTTGAAGTTTACAACATGTCTGTTTGTATTAATCCACAACCAAGTTTGATCAATGCATTTTAAACTCAAAGGAGATTTTGGAATACCAACAAACGAAATATTTATTGCAATGCATCCTCTATCATGATTAGTCCCGGGAGGAGGTACATTATACCATGACCAACCTCCATATGTGCAGCTTCCACAACCTATTTCTAATCGATTTTCGACCTCATTTATGAGAATGAGTTTTGCAGGAAAGTTTCGGGGAACGGACATTTGTACTAGTAGTATGTCATATTTTGTGGACAACGTTTTCTTTCGGTTAACCATAAGAATGTAGTCGTGCAATGATGTGGTGGTATGCTTTGATATCTGTACATCCCTGCAATAAAATTGAAATAATTTGACAATTCGAAAAAATCGAGAATTTGAAATCATAAAAAGCAAATTCTAATGAATGAGGGATTCTCAAAAAGCAGCTACTTGGGTTATTTTTAAATTCTTATGGTGTTCCTTATATTTGTTTTTACAGTAAAATTTTTAATAAAAATAAACCAAAAATATTTGTTTAATGCAGACAGTCGGTATACAGGGATTTGATATTATGAGAATGACATTTAGGAACAAATTTGATATCAGAATTTATCTGTTATCGTAATAACCATTATGAAAATATGGGAATTTGTTTGATAGGAACTTACCGCAACCAAATATTGGTATGCTCATGCTCTATCTGTTTCCTGAACTCAGGGATGTGACCACTTCGAAACCAGAGACTATCAAAATACTGAAACTGAATGAAATAGTCCTGGGTAATTGTAATGAACGGCAGGTACACTTTGCATACTTCAAAAAAATTTTGTTTCAATATTGCATTTTTGTATGTGTTGAAGAATAGTAAAGCCATACTCGGATAAGCCTTTTGGCTAGTGTTTGACTTCACTTCGCTGATGTTGTTGTCGTTTACTGCTACATGATGGACACTTATGCAATTTTGGTACAATCGACATTTTTCAAGGTAATCGTAATATAGCGTAGAAACACCTTCTGTTTTATTACGCGGAAGTGAAAATTGAACTGTACAGGACTTGAAGATCTCAAAAAACTCCCAATGATTTTTGTGATTTGTAGCGAAATCGTCAACGCTCCTTGCTGTACACGCCATCAAGACTGCAGCTATTAAAATCTTGTAAATGAAATCTTTCATTTTGGTGGATTGCCTTATTTTTGGATTGCTAGGACACAACTGCAATAAAATAAAATTCTCTTATGACACACATAATGTTTCAAAATGTAGGAAGTGTTGAAAGCATAAAGGGAAATGTAAGTCATTGACATACTTTATTCCAATGCTTCAATTATTTTAGGTAATTCATGTCATCTTGAGCAATATATGCAAGGTTTTTCCTAGGTGTACTTAATTGGGCGCTACTGTGATGTGTGTTGTATTTAATGTTTCATTATAACTATTAGCTTTTTGGAAGGCATAATAATTTTCGAGCGCAATCTTCGTTAGACAGTATATTGTTTCCTCATAGTTTTAATTAGAATTTCACATACGGTATACATAGTTGTTTAAGAACATGTCCTTATATCCACTCTTCATTTTAAATGGTGAATATCGTATTTGATACAGAACTAGTAAATGCTTTATAATGTACACTTTTATGAAACTGATCTGGTTGTTTGCGGATGTTCTAGGTTTACCTCTTATAGTACGTGAAGCTAATTTTACATATATTATCTAAAATGTTTAAAAGATTTCTAAGCAAATTTATTCGCAAAGTGGTATAGTCAGTATGTGAAATCATAATTTTTAATCTGTAGTTTTGAGCCATAGTTAAATAAATATATTATTGGTAGCCTCTTTGTCATAAATTGTGAGTTTGCACATATCTTCAGAATTTTTTTATCAGGTCTTCAGTGAATTCTTTTGTTATGGCAATGGACGCTTTAAAATAATTGAATGGTTGTCTTATGAATGTTATTTTGATAATTTAAAGGAAAAGATGATAATTCAATCATATAATCAAATTATGGAATGCATAGCAATATAAAACGTACTACGCATATATCATCATGTGTTTACTTTGAATGAGATATTTAATCCATATTATTATGTAACTTTTCATATTGCCCCTTCATGTTCCCAAAGCGATTGACACGACAAAAGTTTTATCTTGTCGAAGTTGAGCTTACTTACAAGCAGGAACTAAGTTCAAATAAAATTATATGATGCAATTATGTAATCTGACTAAAATCATCAAATAAATTAGATTTTATAGAAGCAGGCAAATACATTAATATTTGGCCAGTGTAAACTACGTAATGTTGACCAAAGAGTTTTCAGGTTATGGTTTTAACAATAATGATTTCTGCTATAAGTTATGAAAAGTTAAAGTTGGTATGCATTTATTTAAACTATGAAATATGACAGGTGAAGCTCTGAATTAAATTACTAACTTTTGTAGATTATATAATACACTGCATAAAAATGGAAACTGAAGCATGTAGACGTAGAGAAAATATTGTGTCCACAAACTCATATTTAATTGTTTTATAAAAGCAGAAATATATTAACTTGTCACTCATCAAAAACTATACGATAAATTATTTTGTCAGACTGATTGGATTTGGTTATAAGCAAAAGACGAAAAGTAACAATTTAATTATTAGGTTATAAAACAGTTCTGCTTACTAGTTCATAAAAGAGACTAAAGTATTTTTTCAAGTAATTTTGTGGTTGCTGGTCTTGGGGTAGCGTAGGAAAATAAATTCGTCATATATCTATCTTAGAATAAGTTCAAACAAGTCTTTTAATTATGTTTTGATGTCCAAAATTATGAAACAAAAACATTGCCGCTTGTTATGTGTTAGGGTGGATCCTCACTCCAAAACATTTATAAATTCCAATTGACGTAACTTAGGACAAAAATAGGGAGAAGATACCATCAACAAGGACAATTTATTAATTACATTGTGTTATTTGTGTAATTCTTTCAATTCAAAATATTAACGTAAAGCAATTCCAAATTAATGGACGGTCACGTTTTTATACAACACTTACAAAAGCAAGATATCAAATGTTAAATTAACAGGTTAAGCTCTACAATGTCTCATTTTCTAAATATAAAACCAGAAACTATTGTTTAAAAAGCGTTTTGTTTCGTCCTGTATCCTGCTGCATATAAATCTGACAACCAATTTAATGCCGGTAGTATCAGTTTGAAGATTGTTTATGTCAAATTTGTTATTACATAGGACGAAACTACTACTTTTCCAAATTGATGGTAGGAACATCTGTTAAAAATATGTTTCAACCTAAAATATATTCAAAGTTGCTGTACACCGGCAATTATGAAATACATGTTGTCAAAAACATTTAAACATTATTTGGAAATCATGTGAATTGTTGTTCCTACTGTATTGAAAAGTCACGTGTGAAACATTACCAGTCACGTGTGTGCATCGTGACTAGCTTAACAAATTTGCCTTTCAATTCATGTGCGACCAACGATTTCCGGGTGTTATAAAGCTTCTGACAGAAATACATTCGTTCAAGCGGTGAGAGCATCCTTGTAAAAGTTTAAGCGTAATTCCTTTCCCTTCAAGCAACAATTTAAGCTAAACGCCACTATGTTAATAAGCTCTGGTTTGATTCCCTACGTAGAAGCAGGAATTCGGGTTGTCCAAAAGTACAACATAATCCCATTTACATCCCCATTCTGTATAAAACATCGAAAGAAAGAAAAAAATAGAGTTAGTCCAACTCCGAATACAACAATCTCAAAGGATATTAAAACTAAAGTAGAATTTGACATTAGTCAAAATTATTGCGACCAAGAATGGAAACTTCATCTGGCTGTCCTTCTCACCGCAACTTTCTTTGGTGCCTATAGATACATATTTGAAAGTGATACAAGAGAAGAAAAGATTTTGCATGCATGGAAAATAGCCTTCTATATACCCTCATACATCTTAACATGGAACTACAGAAAAAATGCTCGAGGACTGGCCAATTATTTTAATCAACTGCTCACCTTCGAAGAGCGCCATCTAAAGAAGGAATGGAAACCGAATTTGCTAAATTCGGAATCAAAATTTGCTGTATTTTTGACAAGAGCTATGATTGCTATAATTTATAAGCATCCATTTCTGTTTACTTTTGGCACTGTACTCTTCCCTTTCACATCTTGGGGAATGCTACCAAAGACTTTTCATTTATCAATTCTCAAATTTTTAGAGCTACGTATAGAGCTTAGTTCGATATCCAAACTATTTCTTAATGGGTTTGAACGATTGGTCGCGTTTATCATTACATTTTCAACTTGGAGAATCTTGGGAAATCTTGGAGTTTTATCGGTGGCTATTAATATGGTCGCTGGATTGTTTTGTCTTCAAGGAACACTTGATGTTATAAAAATGTATGATTTTAATCTGTTGTGAAATTATGAATTATATTTAAATATCACCAAATGAATAGCATGTTTTATAATATTTTCAGGAAAATGATTACTCGGCTTTCCAGCACAACAGCCAAGGACTTTTGGGATATGTATTCAAGCTATCGACAAGTACAGCTTTTATGCACACTTTACAATAAGCATCACAAGCGTTCCGTTCTTTTAGCTTGGGTTATAATTGGAGTGCTAACTTTGTCCATTTCATTATATCTAATTATTGCTCGATGGACGTACTTGGAAATTCCGGCGCGTTGTATTTTTATAAACTTTAGTCAATCTTTTATTTGCAAGTTTCTTCTTTGTTTGCGATATGGGAGTCAAGTGTATATAAAAAGTAATGAAATTAGAAAAATTTTCACTTCAAAGTGTCTGGGACATTTTCCAACTAAACGACAAAAGTTGACTAGAAAATATTGGAAAGGTTTACCAAAGCTGAAAGTTAGTTTATTTGGAAGCAATTTTCTTGACGAAAAAACTTCCTTTGTATTGCTTAACTTTGCGTTTGAGACTGCAACATATTTAATTCTTATTAACGGCAAGTAAATACATGTCAAGCACTAGTAGAATGAGAATAACAGATACAAAATGACAATTATTTTCATGCAAAATTACATTTAGACGCATTATTACCATTCAGTTTACTTCAGTTTCAGTTCCTGTCTGAAATCAGTTGTAGAAATATGTATTGGGACAACTTTTGTTATATTCATAACAGTAATTTTTAGGAAATTCTGATAGATTTTAATTTATGTAGCCTCGAAGTGATATAAAATTTATAGCTTTTGTCTTTGCCATTTGTTGAGTCAACGCATTAATTGATTCAGTCCATGCAGTAGTTGTAATTACAAAACAAATTTATGAGCAAATAATATCGTTCTTGTCTATTTATCGTCCACTTAAAAACCTTTAAACATCACCATGTGTTTACCAAAAATATAATAAAATCAATTTCCTTCCTTAAGTTTTATAATATTCTTAGGAGCTTAACAAGGAAATATCTATTGATTTAAGCAATAGCGAAAATTGAATCACAAAATTAAAATCCATCTTATCTACAATGAAGTCATATCTTCATAACTTTTCTTTGGTTTATTATCCTGTCAGGTTTTTTTGTAAATGCTTGCAAATCACAAACGCGTATTTGTACATCTAAGAAAGCAAACAGGTTCCAATAATTTGTTCAAAAGCGTGATTGAAATGTATTTTAATTTTCAAATATTATTTATTTAATGCATCTTACGGTTTAGTGATACATTAACGATTTCACCAATTGTAAATAAGTGTAATACAACCATTCTGAAATGAAAAGTTTTTCGGAACACGGGAACATGCTCCATTGAAATCAGTTATTAGTCTTGAAAGAGGGAGAGTTGTTTGCTCTTTAAGGATACGATCTTGAATTTCATGAGCATGCTCGCGAAAACCTATTGATTTTCGGCGGATAAGGGATCGCTTTTCCCTTTTTTGGATCATCAGAGAGACTTTCAGTTGGCATTTGCCAGCTTTATATATGTTTTTGATAAATTTTTAATCTATTTAATAAACACAGCAAAATGTTCCATTTATCGACCGAAACTTCTTTTCCAGACAATTAGTTTTGAATAATACAAAAAATATTTTGCAAAATTATTACAACGCAAACAGACATCTATGTAGCTCACGAGAAGCCTATCCGGTTTTTGAAAAGTAATTAAATTGTTATTTTTAGCTTTTGCCTCTGGTAATCAAGAAAAGCTTAAAGCTGGTAACCAATGAAATGAAGCCTTTTGTAACCTGAAATTGATTTTTTATACTTCTCGTTACAAAAAGATACATTCCAATACTTTCAAACTCTTCTAATGTAAGGTCAACCGTAAATACCCTGTGAAGCATCTAAAATTTTTGCTACCATAATATTGCAAAAGCGTCAACTGAATAAGGGTATTATTTTGTTTTATTTGTAAAATATATATTTAATTCTTTAAGCCCCCCTATTGTGCAAATTATCTGTGTAGTTGAGCTCACACGGTGTGTCAAAATATCTACTCAGCTAAAGCCATATGATTAGGTGATTTTAACGAAAACAAAAACAACTCATATCAAGCGCTAAAGCATTAAAAACTCTACTTCAATATGTTACCGATAGTTTTTCTACTTAGTATATCTCCTTATTTTTCTTTTTCAAATTCATTAATTAATGCTCCTCAATCACAATCTCTAATTTGTACATTTATGGAAGAAAATGGATATCAAACGTTCGCAAGACGTGTAAATGATATCAATTATAAATTTCAAATAATATTTATTGACGTTTCCGAAGACTGCATACGCATACTACCGTTTCATGCCACATCAAGAATTTTACTCAATAAGTTTAATACTGCAAACAACAGAGAAAAAGCACTATTCCAGCACACACAACCAACCATTATCATATTTATCATGTTCTCCCAACGGTTTAATGTCTCATATTCCTTAATTTGGATACAACAATTCTTATTTTGTGAAAACACTGTGATTATATATCTGGAATACAAAACGACAACCCGACCACTACCAGTGTCGGATGAACTTGTGTTTCAGTAGGTATTTACTCCCCAGTGGAAAGCACAGTTGTCCCAATGTTCCACGACGATAGACAACACATTGAAGGTCCTCTGATATACATTGAAAACATAAAAATGGAATTTAGAGGATTGGAAGAGTATTTATATGTGAGGGATAATAAAGAGTTAATTGTATATTGCAATCGCGATAACACCAACCAATTTTCGTCGTATATGATTTGGTATTCGCCATTTGATAACAAAGTTTGGACTTTAACATTTACAGTTATAATACTGATTGCCACAACCATTAAGCACATGTTTTTGAGCAAGAATTTTTCATATGAATTTTTGGATTTATTAGCATTATTTGTTGGACAGGCAGGTGGACGGTCTATGCCAAAATTGGTTACACTTTCGATTGCAATACTCGGATTTTTTGTCTGTTCAATATACCGAGAAACAGTGACAAGTTTTGTGGCTGCTGCAATACCAAGCGATGGATTTAATACCATAAGCGAGTTTCTTATGAGTGGTCATAAAATACTATGGTATTTAGGGTTTTTAAAGCCTATACAGGTCTTTGAATCTACCTTTAGAGCAAAAGGACTTTACCATTTGATTAACACAAGTTTTTATGAAGAGTTTATTCAGAATCCTAATCCAGAAGGGTACGCTACAGTGTTAATTAAACGAGTGGGAATTATGTTGGGTGAAAATGATTTTGAAATGATGCGGGACATTCTGGATCATCATTTAAAATTATTGGATCCTAAGCACCAGTTATTAACAGAAGCAATACCAGAAGCGTTTGATCAACGTCCACTTATGTGGAGAGTTTCTACTGTGAATAAGCTTTACTTAGGAAAAACAATTCTGAGAATGCATGATGTTGGCTTGATAAGGCAGTGGGATATAAAATCAAAGTGGCTATACAAGCTTCGCCATGGAGTTTTGAAATTAAGTAACAACAGTTTGGATCTTAGGCACACTAACGAGCTAATTGACCTTGGTAAAATTGCTCCATGTTTATATGGTCTACTTATTTTGCATGGAGTAAGTTTCGGCTTACTGATAACTGAAGTAGGAAACGCAGAACTTCAACTTATAATAACCCAGTTACTAATATCATGTGGTGATGCTATACGTTGCGTTTTATGGCAAGCCTGCAAACTACTGCTTGTGTTAGTAACTAAAGTTTATTCAGCATACGAGCATGTACATGATGTTTTAAGACATTAGCTCTTTTATGGAAAAAAAATATATCATGCATATTGTTCTTTTGTAGATACATGTAAATTAGCAGCATAAGTAAATGTTTTTATTTGTCCGAACCAAAACAATTTAATCCCTCAGGAATCATTTTAAATAGCTTTGGCCAATAATTAATGCCACGTTTCGGAGTTTTTGATTCATTTTTATAGACCTGGAGCTCGTGGAAAATAGACTTGGGAATTTGTGACTATTTTCCGATATTTTCAAATCTTATCAAAACAACTCAACGTTAGTAAATTCTTAATGATTTGCATAATTTACATATCTTATAGTCTTTTACATTTCCTAGGCTACATCAACTGCGACACTTGCGATTAGGTGAGCCTTCATTCTGTCAGAAAACTGAACGCGTATTGTATTGAGCTCGTAAAGTAATTATGGTAAGGCTGATATTGATTTTGATCAAGTTTTTAATGGAATTCTTAGAAGGCTAAGTTAAGTATTCACTAAACCAAATATATGCAAAGCATGATATACATTTTGGAGTGTGAGAAAGACGTTTTAATTCACATACGTAACTTATTATTTGTTTTTAATCGGTTCCATCGTAATTTGTTATTGCTTTAAAAATATTCACTTAGCTCACTTTACACAACAAATTGCACCAAATTACCACCACACGCATGTTAGTGATCGTTATTTGAATGCTATGGGTTTTTAGCAAAATAGATTAAAATCATGAAGTTTATTGTTTTCACCTAAACGAATAAGTAATAATAATAAGATTAAAATATTTCGTAGATATTTCACCTTCACTGGAGTTGGCTCATGTCCTACAAAGATAAATTTTAAATACATAATATGATGTGTAAACTAATGAACACACACACCTTTTCATTAATGTAAGCAAGTAGAATATTTTTCCTAATCGACCATAAAAATTAAAAGTTTATGGTGCTTACGTCATTGCATTGGGTTTCTAAATCCATTTGTCTGGATAAAAAGAGAGTATACTTGAAATAATTCAAGAGTATATGTAATGTAATTATGGCGAGCATTAAGTTTCAACTAACTAACAACCTTCTTATCACACGTAGAATCATGGGCACGCTTAGAACAATATTTGAAAGCTTTAAAATACTAATACATGCTAAAATATTATTTAAATTGCTCAAACGTTTCATGATTCTATCAGCGTAGATACGATGGAATAAATAAACTGTTGTCGTATACATAATATCAGGAAGTTTTAATTCCATTACCTTGAGAGATATTTACTTGGATAGCAGCAACTTTTAATTTGTTTTTGTCTATGTTTAAAGATAAAACTTTTCAAAAAAGTTTTGCAAAATTTTAGGTAAATTAACAAAGAAATGAATCATAATCATAATACGACTGCGAATAGGAAAAATACGCAAACATTTATTTTGTCAAAGGGTCGACGTACATTTTTAATGCTCACATATCATTTGTTCAGTTAATTAGATTTATCAAAAAACAGTAGCACCAAGGCGTTCATTGTTTTTAAGTGTGATAGTACGCTTATGCCAATGTATCTTAGTCAGAATTGAACTACCAATTTTGCAAACGCTGATAGATCCAAATCTACGAATCCTTTAAATTAAACCGAATTTACATTTTTCGATATTTTATTTCTCTTGTCATCTCATAAAAACATCAAACGAATGCAGCCGTTGCGTTTGTATAAAATCTGTAAGAAGCCTTGCATGTTAAAGCTTTCTGTTTATTTTTGTGAAGTTTTGTGGGTAAAATTTTATTAAAGGAATCAGTACATCGGTTAAAAAAGTCTTGTCTGCAAAAATGTTACCAAATAGTTTATATTTAATTTTAATTCATTTTGTTACCCAGTCAGTTTCTATTCATATTACTGACGAAACACCAAAACTTATTTGCACATTTAGTGAAGACAACGGGTACAAAAAACTTGCTAGAAGTGTAAATCAATTTTATTTAAATTTTCAAATCATTTATATTGACATCTCGGAAGACTGTATATTACCGTTTCATGACACATCAAAGATTTTACTTAATAAGTTTAATACTATCATAGATAGACAAAAAGCACTATTCCAGCATACACAACCAACCATTATCATATTTATCATGTTCTCCCAACGGTTTAATGTCTCATATTCCTTCATTTGGATACAACAATTCTTATTTTGTGAAAACACTGTGATTATATATCTGGAATACAAAACGACAACCCGGCCACTACCAGTGTCGGATGAACTTGTGTTTCTGACAGTAACTAACTGGTCCCCCGCGCTAAAAGCAGTCATGTACTTGAGAGTGGCAACACCAAATATTAAGTTCCTTTGCCACATGTATTGCACCCGCAGTCAACAAAAAGCGGATTTTGACTCAGATTCTCTGATAAACGCAGAAATTACACACAAATCGCTTTACTGGAATGCTAATTTACGCTACGTCAGAGTGGTCCTTAATCTAAGGTTCGTCGGTTTCTTCAAGCTTTTTAATGATATTTTCAGGCTCGCCTGTATAAGTTTGTTTCCCAGATCATTAAATGGTGCAGAGATGTGTGATGATGATATGATGACAATTGTGACCTTAGCAGAGCAGCACAACATTTCAGTAGGTATTTACTCCCCAGTGGAAAGCACAGTTGTCCCAATGTTCCACGACGATAGACAACACATTGAAGGTCCTCTGATATACACTGAAAACATGAAAATGGAATTGGGAACATTGGAAGAGTATTTATATGTGAGGGATAATAAAGAGTTAATTGTATACTGTAATCGTGATAACACCAACCAATTTTCGTCGTATATGATTTGGTATTCGCCATTTGATAACAAAGTTTGGATGTTAACAGTAACAGTTATTATATTAACTGCAAAAATTATTAAAAACTTGTTCTTGAGCAAGAATTTTTCGCATATATTTTTGGATTTGTTGGCATTATTTGTAGGACAGGCAGGTGGACGGTCTTTACCAAAATTGGTTACACTTTCGATTGCAATACTCGGATTTTTTGTTTGTTCAATTTACCGAGAAATAGTGACAAGTTTTGTGGCTGTAACAATACCAAGTGTTGGGTTTCAAACCATAAACGAGTTTCTGACGAGTGGTCATAAAATGTTATGGTTTGCAGGAATCATAGTACCACCTGAGCAGGCCTTTGCGTTCAACTTTAAGAGCAAAGGACTTTACCATTTGATTAACACAAGTTTTTACGAACACTTTATTCAAAATCCCAATCCACAAGAGTATGCCAAAATGTTAGCCAAACGACTGGGAATTATGTTAGGCGAAAATGAGTTTGAAACGATGCGAGAAATTCTTGACTACCACTTAAAATTGTTAGATCCAAAGCAACAGCCACTAGCAATGGCAATACCAGACACGTTTGATCAACGTCCACTTATGTGGAAAGTTTCTACTGTTAATAAGCTTTACTTAGTAAACACTATTATGACATTGCACGATGTTGGCTTGATAAAGCATTGGAACGAAAAATCAAAGTGGCTATACAAACTTAGGCATGGAAATTACAAAAATGGAGATTCCCAATTCCAACATGCTGCGGATGAAATTGATCTTAGTAAAATCGTTCCTGGTCTATTTGCCCTTATCATTCTTCATGGATTTAGTTTCATCCTCCTTTTAGGTGAAATTGGAGGAGTGAAATTTTTATTTTTCTGTTCGAAATTATTGAATTTGTTAAATAATGTTTTAAATCGTTTCTTATGGTGTTCCTATAAAAAAGTATTAATGTTTCTATCACAAGCTTATTCAGTAATCGAGCATGCTTTTATGGCTTTTAAACGCTAGACATGCCTGCATTTCAATGTGTCCCAGACGCATTCTTTGATTAACTGGAGAAACCTTCGACTGGATTTATGTAGTTACATAATTTTTTTAAAACTGGAGATTAAACTGGAGACTCACATTCAAATTTGAAACTTACTAAAAATTTAATCCATTAATGCTGTCGGCAGCCTTCACGTTTCCCAGTAAATGAATGCTTTCTACTTTTTACTGAAGCCGGTGGAGTGAAGACTTTCTTTACTAGTTACAAGTTAATAAGGTATTGCTTCCACATCCTACATTCCTGTTTGGCACGTATACAAATTAGTAGTGATATTGCTCACCAAATTTTATTTATCATACGAGCTTGTACGAATGTTTCGTAAGTAGCAGCATTCTAGATGCTAATTTCTGTCGAAAATATGTATCCACTATTGTTAAACTAAACCCCAGTGCGTTGTAATATTTAATTGGAATATCAATAATCTACTTGTACTTACCTATTAGCCGTTGCAGCACAAAAAAAATAATCAAATATGATTACACTCTCTTGCAAATACAAATTTTGATATACATCCTGGTGTTATGTAACAGATTTACCATTACGATATTTTGCGAACAATTTGTCATGCTAACTGTATGCATTGAGTTCGGAAACAGACTTGCTATTTTTCTAATTGTTTTTTTTTTGTCGCAAGAAATGGATTTAAATGATATACATTGTCAATAGTTTGACTGAATGACTATAATAAATAAACTGAATGAGCGACAGGCAGTGATACCACTCAAAACGAATTACAGGGTTTTGTGGATTTATTGGCAGTCGCTGATGTGGTATTAAGCATTTTATTCATTCGTGTAAAATATTTGTGAAACTGTCGTACATGTCAATTCATATTTTCTCATGTGCCGCATTTCATGCTTATACCATATAAATATATAAGATTAACGTGTTATGCAAGACTCGTATAAGCAACTTAAAAATTTATTGGTTCTAGATAACCGTTACTCAACGTGATCGAAATCCCCAATTATACCGCCTTCTTTTTATATACCCAATGCCTTTGTCGAGTAGATTCGTACATAATTTGTAGATAACGTATTGTCCTAGTGGGTGAATAACAGTATTAATTATCGAGTCTTACTTTTCGGCAAACATATGAGACAACAAATGCATAAGTAAAATTTCTAGTAAGTTATCCAACATTTTACTCCCCATTCTACCGTTAACGTAAACATTTATTCCTAAGTTTTCAACATGAATGTTTAAGAGCCAAACTGATAGATACGTAATCTTTATAAGTCCCAACTTTCACAAAACACCAGCTTTGGAAACTTATTTAGCATTACAATTTCTACGCCTCTGTCTAATCATGTGTCTGTTTCATATTTCAATTGTTTTATCTCTTTTTATCTTGCACATACAAAATATCTTTGTCGCTTACATCGGACGTCAACATTTAAATATTTCACTTTTATGTGCTTTCATTTCAAACGTATTAAAAATTAAAAGCAACACTCCACGTGCCCCATGTCTATACTCAATACATAATATGGTGACAGTTTTTTTGACATTGACTGTCAAAAATTAAATGTTACTTTGTGGTAAATAAATGGTTTGGGAGACAGCGAGTGAACACGAATTTGACATTTAATGCTCTACGTTTCTAAAGTGGTATACCAGTGTGACTTGAGAGTTTCAAGTAAAAATACTACGTTCTAAAAGAAAACAAACATTGTACTCAACGACTGCCTCGAAGCACTTCAAAACAATAAATTTTATCTACTGATTGAAGACATTACCATATTTCCAGAAATTTCCAAAAAAATGCAGATTTCCACAAAATGTATCTTCACAGTGGCATACGCTCTTATGTTCATAGAACACTTGGCACCATCAGCACTTCGCTGTCCTTACGAACTTTCCAGATCAAAATCCCAGAATTTTTAATACAAATATCGACAGTCATTCAACAAAACATGGATTTTTGCCTCCCTAGTTCCCATTTCAGCAGCAATTCTAAACTGTGTCTGGATGACAAACGTGATGCAGACAGACTTTATATTTTCTTCGTCCCAAATATTTGCGACAACTACAGTTAAATTTTTTGTTGCACTTATGGGCTTTATAAATTCTATTCTTTTTTATACTCTTCACAAAAGACACGGAACAGTTGTGGTAGCACTGCACAATCAAATGCTGGAATTTGAAAGAAAGCATATTTTAACGGATCAAGACGGTGACTAATTTTATAAAATATTTTCTCAAAATATATTTGTAATTGCATAAACACTTATGAATATTCGATTTACACATTTTAGAAATCACATTTTTGAAAAGCAGCCGAAAATCCTGCATATTCTTCTATCTTCTCGCGACAGTTCGTTCGGAATGTTGTTTGATGTTGATACTTCTTCCAGCCTCGTGTCTTATCTTCCCTAAGGTTCCTTGGAACCTGGTTCCCTACACAATATTTCTCAACTCTAACAATAATTCAGTACTTGCGCCTATCATTTTAGAAAGGCTCGTATCATTTGTCTTAAACTACATAATTGGGATAACTGTCTATCTACCACTCGTCGTATTCTCAGCTCTGGACATTCTCCTGCCAAACTTTTTCTTCACTTCTGCACTTATCAGTTTGCAGAGAAAGTTGGAAATGGGGAATCTTTCTTTCTCTTCATTTTCAAGTTACTATACAGAAATTAGACTACTTTGCAAATTGTACAATGAAACACATAAAGCTACTGCAATGCCAGCTTCAATTATAATTGGCACAACTGGAATAACTGTTTGTCTTTATGGTTTAGTGACAATGAGCAGTCAAGATAATGTTAACTATTTTATTGTTCTGATGCTATTTGGTGGAGCAATTGTTGGAGCAGTTTTTATTGTTTTGGGATACCGGATGTTGGCAGATACTTTCAGTTTAAGCAGTGATATTTTAAATTCAGCTCATGTATGTTATCAAGGTGAAAGGGGAGAAAGTAGAATAATGCGCATGATAGTTAACCGGAAATTGAAATGTATGAAGGCTTTAAAGATACATTTCTTTGAGACTAGTTATTTTGATAGTGAAATGATTCTGGCTGTTTGGCAATTTTCTGTTGACAATACGGTTACGTTGCTTCTCTTGTAGAAATTATGTAAAAAGAAAAGAAACTAGTCTAAAATTTCATTTAAAAATTTAAAAGGTAAAGAGTAGCTGCCTACGTATGCATTAGCAAGTCTCATGGTACCCTCACTCCATTCCAAGATTTTAATCTTGTAACGCGCCAATCATCTGGAGAAGAGAATCAACAATTTTGAACTAGTCGACGATGTAGTGGAAGTTGGCCACCTCCACCGCAGAAGTTGGCCACCGTCCACCGTTTGGCCGAAGTTGTCCACCTTCCACCGTATTCGAGAAGATGGCCACCGCGGTCCAGCCACCGTGAAACATCCACCGAACAGGAGAAGTTGGCCACCGTGAAACATCCACCGTAGCGAACATAATAAGTGAAAATAAACCCTATTAATGTAAAATAAAGCCTATTAATGTAAAATAAAGCCTATTAATGTAAAATAAAGCCTATTAATGTAAAATAAAGCCTATTAATGTAAAGTAAAGCCTATGAATGTAAAATAAAGCCTAGAAAGCTAAAATAAAGCCTAAAAAGTTAAAAGTAAACCTAGAAAGCTAAAATAAAGCCCAGAAAGTTTGCACAAAGCCTAGCAAGTTAAAATAAAGCATAATAAGTAAAATTAAACCTAGCAAGTTAAAATAATGTTTACCAAGTCAAACTAAAGCCTAATGAGATAAAGTAAACCCTACTAAGTAAAATACTTCCTGATAGATAAAAATAATGCCTGAGAAGCTAAAATAAACATCAAACAAAAGTAATTATTGATAAGTTAAATATTTATTCCTTAAGCAGAAGTAACTCCGGATAAAAGTTTAATAATCCTTATGTAAACATAATTTCTGATAAATAAGAATGATCCCTGAAATATAATAATAATACCTGGAGTGGTGAGTACAGACAATGTCGGCTATTGTTCATCTAATAACGCAGAGGTAGTTTTACTTATTACGGTGCACTTTAAGTAATTACGAGATATTTTAATTTATTTGGCTTGATTTTTTATTTTTATGATTTATTTTGACTAACTAAGCTTTATTTTAACTTGTTAGGCTTTATTGTAACTTGCTTGACTTCATTTTAACTAATTTGGTATTATTTTACATTAATAGGGTTTATTTTACATTAATAGGCTTTATTTTACATTAATAGGCTTTATTTTACATTAATAGGCTTTATTTTACATTAATAGGCTTTATTTTACATTAATAGGCTTTATTTTACATTAATAGGCTTTATTTTACATTAATAGGCTTTATTTTACATTAATAGGCTTTATTTTACATTAATAGGCTTTATTTTACATTAATAGGCTTTATTTTACATTAATAGGCTT
>JAQIXW010001741.1:0-17933 GCA_034700685.1 Willowsia buskii | reverse complement strand
CTCGCCCTCCCACTCATGAAAATTTCGTCCATTACACTCACTCAACTCACCACTCATTGGCCCAAAATTTAACCACTACACTCACACTCACTCACCAACCTCAAAATTTTGGATTACTTCTAATATTTTAGAAACCAAAAGCATACATTTGTGCTGAAATTTTGAAACAAGTAGTTAAAAACAGGCGCTGCGGGAGCAGGGGGTACAGGGGGTACAAGTACCACGAAAGTCCAAGCGGTGTAAAATAGTATCTTGTACCCCCATGGAATTTGCACACGAGGAAGAAATTTTTTGAATGATATATTTTTTGATTTTTCAATAAATAAATATTTTCTTGCCTTAATTTGTTTGTTTCGATAAAATCCGCCCAACATTCTCTCTATCTCAGACCAAAATTCTCTCTATCACTGATCAAACTGCTTTTACTTTAGCCTTTGTTTGCTCAAATAAAATCAAAGCAAAATGTTCTAAAGTATTTACAACATTCCTCTAATTTTCTCCAAATCTTGGATTCTTCTCCTTTCCAAGTCAACCAAAATCTCCCTCAAATTAAAAAAAAAGATTCTTCAAATATCCCACAAATCAATCTGAATTTCCTGTAAGTCTGTCTAGATTTTCTCCAACCCTCGAAATTAATGAAATTTTTCTACATTTTCAAAGTCTTCCTCGATACGAATCTAAACTTCCCACAAACTAATCCTAATTTTCTTCAAATGTTTCCAATTATCCCTAAAAATTTTTCAAATCAATCAAAATTTTCCTCAAATCAATCAAAAGATCCTTTAAAATTCTGTAAGCTATCTTTTGTAATCGGTTGATAATTTCAATAATGTCAAAGTTTTCCCGCGGCTTCCATAACAATCTCTGGTTCTCGTTGAAACTTGTTGAATTTGTCCAATTTGCTATCGAATTGAAATAATGTGTTTATTCGCACATAACTAGAGTATTTTTCCTCATTATTCAAAAATTATTCCCATTTTTTTAAAGTTTTGGAACCCCTTGTGTATGCATGCCAATAATGGTCTTGTACCACCCATGTAAAAATACATTCCGCCGCGTCTGGTTAAAAACATAAATAGAAGGAGGGAAAATTGCTAAATGAGGAAGTTGGATGAGAAAAATCTATATTTTGCATAAAAATTTTCAAAAAATGCTTAAATTTTGTATAAAACACCAGTTTAAAAGCAAGATAAAAGCTGAAATATGACCACTCCACTCGCAACCACTCACTAGTTTGAAAATATGACAACTCCACTCGCAACCACTCACTAGTTTGAAAATCTTGACCACTCCACTTCCTTCAAGCCTTCACTCAACACTCAACTCACAAACCACTCACTCGAGTGAGTGTGCCGAACACTGGTCTCACAGGCTGTGAGACACCTTATCTAGTTTCAGCCAATTGGTTTGGAAGGCCAACACCCTCCTTGAGAACGACTTCGGATGTTTGACGAACGAGACAAAATGCTGCCGGAACTGCTACCAACGTGTGGTTGATGGTCTTCCTAGAACCAACAACGCTTTTGAAGGCTGGCACCGCGGGTTCCAAAGTCAACCAAAGGCTTCGCATCCAAGTATATGGTCATTTATTGACACAATTAAGAAACAACAATCACTTAACGATCTTCAAATGGAGCAACATCTTGCTGGGGAAAACCCACAGCCACAACGACAGAAATATAGAGAAGCCACAGAGCGCTTAAAAGCCGTTGATCGACTATTTAAAAAGGATCGCGCACAACATTCGTTTAAATGTATAGATAGTAAAAGGTTTGCTGTTTGTTTACTTGTATACTATGTATGAAAATGGCGTTGCAAAGTTAGCGAATTCTCTCATTAGTGTTTAAGGGTATTGACTTGAAGATTGTGATATTTTACATAAGATTACCTAAGAAAATCATCAAACATTTTTTACTTTAATGAAATTATGTAAACCGTGATGGCTGATGGAATTCTTTAAAATGTACCCTATCAGATTTTGAAATTTAAGGTGTACATTCGATTTTATGAGGGTTTATGCAAAATTTGCGAATTTGGGTTGGATTTACTGCTCTCGCCAAAATTTTTTACAGTTAATCAAACTCTACCAAGTTTTTATCTGACCAGCACAAAATCGAACGGGTTTTCAAATGGTGTCTAAGTCAAGTGGTATCGTCCAGTAAATAGTGGAAAATTAAAAAATGGAAATTTTCTTAGTTTAAAAATTTTGGGAAGCGATTCCTCCACACATAAATATTCTATACTTTTGTGCGATAGTGCATTTGAAAGAACACAAAAAATTGTATCTGGAAGGGCCGTTTAGAATTTGCAATAGCTATCTAGTAAGCAGCAAGGTACAGCTAAACACAAAAAATGCACAAAAATGACCTATGGTATCCTGCTTTTTATCAATAGCCACCAATCACACCCACGGAAATTCAATGATACCCATGCACAATATTTACGCTTTTTACGCCTAAACCTAATTCGTCCATTTTAATACTATTTTTAGAATTCTCATTTTATTTACGCCTGACTTTTCATTAAGACACTTGCGTATGTGGAGTGAACCAGAATGAGGATCACAAGGCATATTTGGTAAAATACTAAGCTGAGGTATCGTTTCATTTCAAATTTATTTCGGAGCCAAAAACACTCCCATATAGAGTAGGTGTGCTTTACAGTGCGCTTTTGTAGTTTATTATGTCGTACTAGAATATTAGGCTATGAACGCAAATACTTGAGAAGAATAGCACAATTTCCAGCACACCACAACGATCTTTCACCGTTTCATCTAATACGTATTTATTCACTAGACTAAATGCACATTGCACACTCAAAATGTTACATACGCACACTCTACGATATTATTATCCACCATTATTAAACAAAAAAATACTGTGCTGGAATCGCATGAGGAAAATGGAACAATATTATGCTGAACAATCATCATCTACAATCTGCACCCAAACAAGATCATATGTCTAGATCAGCGAATTTGTTTAAAAGGAAATTTACCCCTACATACTAGAAACACTGAAAATTCACAAACGTTTTAAAAAGCGGCAGTAAATATTCGAACAGTGAAATCCGCACTTTTGCTCGGGTTTTTAATTTTCTCTGCAAATCGTGAAATCATGAACGGATTTGTGCGCTGCGCAAAGTCATGCATTTGTGAAGTTATTGTTTTTGGGGAAAACCATAAAAAAATTAAATGTGATATATAATTTCCTTCAACTATCAAATTTTGGAACACAGGAAATAAACTTTGTACACACTTATTTTTTGAGTTTTAATGAGAAATTTTAATTTACTGATTACAACATGAGTTTAGAGTATAAATTCACAGCTATTTATAAACGACGAATGTAGAACAACATTCGTAGTTATTTCAAAATTATAAGGTTTATTTGATAACAAATATTATAGCAATTCTATTAGTATAAATTTTACTTGGGACTACAATACAAATTGCTGTTATAAGTTTCGTACAGTCAGGAACAGTTTTCAAAATATGAGAAGCAACAATCTATTTGAGTGGCAAGATTAGTTGAAGGTTTTCTTTGTAACTGAGAACGAAAATTATTCTTCTCAAACAACTGGTGAACGTGCCTGTTATTCTCAATAAACAAGTCAATGTTAATATCACCAATGAATACTGCATTTCCATGAACAGTTTTTAGGACATCCTCTCGAAGCGTTCGAAATTGCTGCTTCGAATAGTTCTGATGTTTGTACACAATGATTGCTATGGCTCCGTCACACTCGTTTTGCTTTAATCGCTTGACATCTTGGAGAAGGCGTTCTCGCTGTTTATCAGTTATCGGGCGTTTGTTGTTTTTGTTTTTGGAGTACGCAGTTGCTGCAACGAGGAAAAATAGAATTAAATTTTATAATGGTTACGTTTATCTGTGACTGCAGTTCTGTGAATATTGAATATTCAGTTCATAAAATATTGATAAGAAACAACTGCAAAGAAAAATAAAAGTTTAAATTGACTTACAGTCTTTTATTTATTTTATTTTTATTTTATTTTATTATTTATTTTCTTCTATTTTATTTTATTGACTGCGATGCTTTCACATCCATACGAGCCATTTCACAAGTTCTGAATGAACCCTTTAATGTGAGATAAATATTCTTTGTTTCACTTCTGGCTTCCACGGGTGGCAGTCCGGCAACTGTAATCTGGCGGTTAAGGATCAACTGGATATCATTTTCGTCCATCTGTCCTTCACTCATGTTGTTAGGAGCCTTACAAAATTCTAACTCACCTCGCTGCCGCATAATCTCGTCTAGTTCAAATATTTGAAACTTTTTCCTCAAGTAGTTGCCAAGTGCTTTTCCTTTTCGTTTCTCAAATGGATATCCTCCGTAAAATGGGTCTCAATTGTCTCAAATGCCCAACAAAAATCACTGATACGCCGCCAAAGTCTTTGTTTGTTTTAAAAACCTCACGCGTTGACCAATGTTATGAATCATTCCAAACACGTTGAACGCTGCCTTGCCTGTAAACGCTGCAACAATGACTGGTGGCTTCGACTGATTGCAATCCGTTTGTTCTCCATAAAAACGAACACTTTGTACAATGGCATTTATTGCATGACTTTTACCTACACCTGCTCCTCCACTCAAAAACATATGAAAAGCATCCCGTTTTGTTTTCAGAAGGTGCAAGGCGTTGAGCGCAAACCGTTTCTGATTCTCGATAAGACTCTGCATCAGCTTGTATTAATTCTCGTCGCCGACTGCTTGTGGAATAGAAAATTGTTCAATCCGTTTATGCGGTATTTAGTTCTGATCGAGGTAACATCTTATCTGCAAGTGTTTCTTGATTACGCAAATGAGCAGATATTTTATCATTATCAGTCTTCTTCATTGTTCTCGACTTCCTTTTACCTGAATAATCAGATTTCGTAACGATTCTTCATTTACATCAGGATCGTGATGAAAAGAGGCTGAGTTTTGTTTTAAGGTGTCTGCTCCTTCTGCCGCCGCCTCCAATGAGTTGGCTTTTATGAGCTCCTTTTCTTTATCCCTCCAAGGATCGTAGAGCATCAACTTTCCCCTCTGAATTTGATCCGGATCCTCTATCCTTGAATGGTGAGGAAAACGTATAATTTTAAAGGATATGTACGTCTTTTACGTATAGATCGTCAATTAATTCTTATGATTTTGATTCATCTGGAAACACATTAATACTTATTATTAATTCTTAGTAGATATGACAGAAAAGCCATTAAAACCACGACAGCAGATCTGCTGTCGCAGTTCGGATTTAGAAATCCAAATATCTTACCGATAATGCCAATATCAGGTTCATCTTCATCATTTTCATCTTCAACACTGCGATTACATCGTTTTTTAGTTTTTGAAATCTCGTAACCAGCAGCAAACTCAGCAACACATATTTTCAAGTTCTTCTGGTCGGTTGACATAGTGATCCAGCAGGCCCGTCTTAAAAATATTTTTGTCATCGTCTTCAAGTAAAATCAATTCTTCGTTCTTTAAAATGTGCGTTCTTTCCAAGGGGGGGTGATGTATCGACATATATGTCCCCCCTTCACACTCAGCTCTTCACAATGTTGACTCCAAGCAGATAACCTGCAGCTTCCTGTGCTGATATTACCGTATCATTCCACAGCGCCTTCGCATATCGCTCAAGTTTTCTGCATATTTGAGCGTTTCCATTCGCGGCTGATCGGTTGATTTCCTCGGTTGGTTCAGCTTCGACATTCCTCTGTCCAATTTTAACACATAACCGACACAATATTTTGCACAAGCACAGGTGTCAAGCACATACTGGATATCAATATTTGCTTTGAAAGCAAATGAAAGGTCACGATTGTATGGGTTTTTAAAAGCCTCATTAACTTGGAGACAGATGCTTTTAACCTCTTCCCTAATGCTTAAAAAGTTTTAATTGTGATTGCAAAACTGTAATCACAATTTTTTAATTAATTTTTTTTTGCAACGAACCCATAATGTAGTCATCTTTTGAAAGATTCAAAGATTAAGTATTCACTAAATGTAGGATTTTCAAGAGAATGGCGTCCCCGTTTATTTTAACCCTGTCTCACTTTATCATACAAATCCTGATACTTGCAGCGTCCAATGGAAAATTTGTTGAATTTCTTATTGATAAAAGTGCAACTGGAGTTTATATAGTTGCTGGTCATCATGATATATACAGAAAAATTCTTTATAGTGCAGCCAGCGAGGTATGGTGGCAGAGACTCGACAGAATGGGACAACATAACTGAAGCCGTTAACAACACGGTCATTGCTGATAACCATATGATAACCACTTTATCATATCTTATTTGAGACAGTGTTTGTATTTGTTTCAGGAAAAGCAACTTGCGTTACAAGCGGAGATAGCAGTGGTGACATGGTTGTAATAAAAGAGTGGGAGTACCTATTTGTGCAAACGCCAGTTATCAATTTTGCAAATTGAGACGTTTAGATGAACCTATGACCCAGTGTCAGGCCTTGCCAAACCCAACGACTACTATGCCAAGTGACAAGATGACCACAGCAAGAGAAATGAGAAGAGCGGAGACGTCCGATACTTATGCCGTTCTGGAGTGCACTGAGTGAATATCTCAATGCACCGGTCTTTAATATCATATCTCTCCATCGTGCATTAGTCATACATGTGTTCCTTAAAGACATCTTGCATGTACTTTCGTTCCATAAATGCTAAGAATAGTAGGTATTTGATGTGTAGAATACCTACACAGTAGAAATGTAACCAATCCACCACATCCACCGCCACTATCGAGAAAAGCGTATTGTGTGTCGTCCACTTGGAATGAGTATTTTAATTTATTTAAACATGATTCAGAGCTTACCTGTGGTTTATTTCTTAAAAATGTAGAGACGACTATGATTGATAAGCGAAAGGATATGACATTACTTTTTGTTTTTATTGGTTACTTATTGTTTTTGGTTTATTTTACTGGATACAAATCCGTTTATGTCTATTTGGCTTTCTTTATTTTGTTTTCGGAATGATTGATAAATCTGCTACTGTTTGCGGATAAGTTATATTGTTATGATGTTGAGAACAATTATATATCTTTGTGATTTATAACTCACAATCCATATCAATTCAATAAACTCGAATTATTGTTATTATTAAAAGCGTCACACGCGCCCCACCCCAACAGGTGGTATTTCTTAATCCTCGAAGTATCCTTCAATAAAATCGCAGGAAGATCTCCCCGAGCACGATCCTTGTTGATTTCATGATGACGAATCAGCTCACGCCTACGTCTCAACTTATTTAATACCTTTCTCGGCATCTTAGACTTAAACAATAATTCAAAATTATTTAACAAATCTTCTTTTATTACAGCTCTTTCGTGGTATATGTTATCGTAAGGATTATTTTTAGGAATAACTGGTGCCTTTTCAATTGGCTGACCGTTTTGTACATGAGCAATAACATTATCTGCGGCAATTTTATCATCATCCCAGTACCCTGAATGATTTGTGTTTTCCGTAGCACTACTATTGGTTGCAGTGAAAGCAACATTATGATCAGACACAGTTTGTACATCATTAACAACACTTTTCTCTGCACGAATTTGAATCAAACTCTATTTACAAATTAAATCATTATCATTGGCACTTGACCAAATATTAGTAAGCATTTGAACTGACTTTGGCTTAAGAATACAAAACATTATCATATCATTCTACCGAACTCCGAATGGTCTAGCATTACGTAACTTGGCAGTATTCTCTCTCCAATTCCCCAATTTACCAAACAAATCAAAATACTTTTCTTTTGTCAACAATTCTTTTTGAGCAACAGACAATGTAAGAATACACTTATTCCATGTTTTAGTAACAGTTTTAGCTTTGAAATCATAAACAAGTAACATCCAATATTTACAATGAGAAAAATTTCTTTTCTTTAACAAAAATTCACCGTGAGTAATTTTTAGCTTTTCCCAAGCTTGTTACAATAATTTAGAATCATTTCTAGCATAATCAAGTATATTTTTCGGACTCTGACTTTTGGCAATTGGCATTAAACATACCACTGAACAATCTTCTCAAATCGAATACCTTTTTCATCAGTCAATTGGAAAATAACGTTCTGAGCATCAGTCGCCGAACAACAAAATACATCGAAATCTAATCGAAGTAGAAACGTAACCAATCCACCACAAAATTATGCGAAACAAATTCAATGCTTGACCCTAAATGAAGGAGTGGAGTTGACAACTGCAAGGTGCAGGAATAGTTTGGAGTGCAGTTTCTTGATTGAGCATTGTGAGAATGAATGTTATTGACTGTAACTTTCAGACAATTGGAAAATATCATGATAACGAAATATGTGCGCTGAGTTGGGAAAGGTTGCAGTGGGGCTATATTAATGGTCCGTACTCATATACACATGGATTCGTTCAATGTTCGTTTAGAAAATCATATAAAGGGTCATGCAATTGCAATTATATATCCATAGACAGTTTTTAACGAAGCTTCTTTTCCTTGAGAGGAGGACATCCTTCCCAAGTACACAGATTTAACAACCGAACTACCAGTTACTAATTGAACACTTAATTGAGCTTCCTCAAAATACAGAATTAGTCAGTAGTCAGAATGTGCGCTGTACTGAATAAACCTGACAACAGGATATAGGGAACTTGCGACGATTGTGAACAACAATTTGAAAAAAACATGTTTTGATTTGGAAGTAATAAACTAAATGGGGTGATATGAGACCATAAAACACTGATTCAGATGTTGCCCCGAATTGTTCAAATATGAAAACCATGAAATTTGCATCCGTTTTGGGAGTCCCGTTCGAATGGGCCCACGCATGCCTTTGGTTGTTATTGCAAAAGTTGACCGTCATAACAATTTCTAACGGTTGCCGTCGAACTCGTGTGAGAAGCGATGACCAGAAACCTATTGCAGAAATTAGAATTTAAAAATTTGCTTCCATTAAGACAGAAAAGCAAACAGAAAAAAGCGTTAAAACCGTTACAAATTTTGAAAACACTGATGATGATCCGTGATGAAAATCCGGAGGAATTGTACCACACTTGACCTATGCTTAAGGTGCAAAATTTGACTGTTATAATGGTTTCTAATGGTTGCTGTTGCGCAACGGTGCGCATTTTCAAACATATTCAAGCAGATGATGATTAAAAAGCCATTGCAAAAAACAAAATTAAAAAAATTTAGTTAGACAGACATTGGTTTAGACAGAAAAGCAAAAATAGTGAAAAACCCGCTAAAACCGTTACAAATTCTGAAAAAAATTATAATGATGATAATGCTCAGTGATCAAAATTCGAAAGATTGATACCACACTTGCCCTATGTTTACAACGCAAAATTTGATCGTTATAACGGTTTCTAACGGCTGCCGACGGCAGTTGGTGCCCATCTTTGAACTCATTCAAGCGGTGGTGAACACAAACCCATTGGAGAAAACAGAATTTAAAAATTTGTTTCCGTTCGGAAGTTGTCGTGCGAACAGACGGACGGACAGATGCAACTGGCATTCTGAGTAACCTGCTTCTGAGTTGCAAATTAATTTAATTGAATAACTTAATGTCAAACTCCATATAGCATTTAATAATACAAATGCAGACGATGTTTATATTGTGTAGATTGCTTTAAAGACTAGTTAAAATTACATTACATGTCATTTAAGTTTACATGAAGACAAAAGAAGATAATATAAATAAACCTGACAACAGGACATAAGGAACTTGCGACCATTGTAAAGCATGATCTTGCAAAACATGCTTTGATTAGGCTAAATTAAACCAAATGGGGTGTTATGAGGCGAAAAAACACTGATTCTCATGTTGCCACAAATCGTTTAATAGAGAAAACATGAGATTTGCCCCCCTCTTGATAGTCGCGTTCGAATGATATCCCACATGCCCTTTGATGACGGTGAAAAATTTGACCGTTATAACGGTTCCTAACGGTTGCCGTTAGCCGTTGGTGCCCACTTTCGAAATTATGCAAGCGGGGATGATCAGAAAGCCATTTCAACAAACAGAATTCAAAAATTTCTTTTGTTAGACAGAAAAGCAAAAATAGTGAGACAACCGTTGAAACCGTTACAAATTTTGAAGACGCTGATGACGAAAATGATCAGTGATGAAAATCCGGAAGATTGATACCACACTTTCCCTATATTTAGTGTGGAAAATTTGACGGTTATAACGGTTTCCAATGGTTGTTGTAACGCAACGGTGCCCATTTTCAAACATATGCACGCGCTGACGATCAGAAAACCATTGCAAAAAACAGAATTCAAAAATTTGCTTTCGTTTACACAAAAAACCAAAATCGTGAAAAAACCGCTAAAACCGTTACAAATTTTGAAAAATGTTTTCACTAAAATGATCAGTGAGAAAAATCCGGACGATTGATACCACACTTGCCCTACGTTTACCATGCAAAACTTGACGGTTATAAACGTTTCTAACGGTTGCCGCTGGCCGTTGGTGCCCATCTTTAAACTCATCTAAGCGGTGGTGACCACAAACCAATTGCAAAAAAACAGAATTCAAAAATTTGCCTTGGTTTTCACAAAAAAGCAAAAATAGTGAAAAAACCGTTAAAACCGTTACAAATATTTAAAAACTTTATGACGAAAATGATTAGTGATGAAAATCCGAAAAATTGATACCACACTTCCCATATGTTAACAACACAAAATTTGACCGTTATAACGGTTTCTAACGGTTGCCGTTGGCCGTTAGTGCCCATCTCCGAACTCATCCAAGCGATGGTGACCAGAAAGCCGAATTCAAAAATTTGCTTCCGTTCGGAAGTTATCGTGAAAACGGACGGACGGACGGACAGACGGACGGACAGACAGACAGACGGACGGACAAACAGACAGACGGACAGACAGACGGACGGACAGACAGACGGACGGACAGACAGACGGACGGACGGACGGACAGACACCGCGGGCATTCTGAGTAACTTGCTTTTGAGTCGCAAGTTAATAATTAGTAATTTAGTTTGACTGTGCTTGGCTCTATTACTTAAACCAAAGATTTATTTTTTATATTTCAGACAAGCCAAAAGATGCAAGCGTAAATGCTGTGTACATCTCTGTAGGTGTTGTTGGTTCAATTATGCTAATAAACCTGACAACAGGACATCCTCATGCCCTATGATGACGGTGAAAAATTTGACCGTTATAACGGTTCCTAACGGTTGCCCTTAGCCGTTGGTACCCACCTTCAAACTCATCCAAGCGGTGATGACCACAAACCCATTGCAAGAAACAGGTTTAGAAAATTTGCTTTCGTTTTAAGAGAAAAGCAAAAATAACCAAAAAGCCGATAAAATCGTTAAAAATTTTGATAATGCTGATGACGAAAATGATCAGTGTAAAAAACTCGAAGGAATCATACCACCCACGCCCTATGTTTACAATACAAAATTTGACGGTTACAACGGTTCTTAACGGTTGCCGTTGCACAAAGATGCCCCTCAATTACGCGGTGATGATTAGAATTTTATTGCAACAAACAGAATTCAAAAATTTGCTTCGTTCGGAAGTTATCGTGCGAACAGACGGATAGACGCCACGGCCATTCTGAGTAACTTGCTTGGTCGCAAGTTAATAATCTTGGTAATCGCGCTAGTAGTTTTTGTTAAAGGATTCAATTTGGCCCAGAAACAGCTTAGAAATTTAACAGATTGGGAATTGGAAGAGTTTTTGGAAGGGAGACCAGATTTACCCGGAGAAAGTCCGAATACTGAAACTGTTGACTTCACTCCTTACTATATGGACTACAAAATTCCACTCAGCGATTTGCTGTTTTGAAATTTTACAGTAAATTGAAATTTTACTGTAAAATTGGGGTATAATGTGTAATTACATTTTTTAGCCTTCTCGGAAGTTTGCTGAATTTGCTCGGGTGAATTTGCCGGTTGTTGTTGTGAATGTTGTGCGGGACTTAATCATCTCACAACACAAGGCAGTTGCATTAAAAGTTTCAAAATTTTGGGCGGATATTAACCTTTTTATGTCGCTTCTATCAGCGGTTAAAATTATGAGTTATATCGGAGAGCACGAGAATGTCATGCATTTGATTGGAGTTTGTACAGAAAATATTGGATGTAAAATTGGCTTAATTTTCAGACGGAAGGAAATATTGATTTAAACGTTTCAATGTTTCTGATTTAAAGGTTCCATTTACATTGCAACTGAAATTTTTGCGCTGGGTGGGCTTAACTCGTATTTGATTAACAAGTACGATTGACGCAAGCTTGCACCCAGAACCATCTAACAGAGTGGAAAATTTGACCACATTGGATTTGGTCAACTTTTCTGCTCAAATTACAACAGGAATGGAATATCTTGCTTATAAATCTGAATGAGTTGCAAAGCTTTGTGGCTTTGATATAACCGCCTAAATAACCGCCTAAAACTCAAGGAAGCATCTTATTGAATTTTAAGTGAAGTGTCTGATTTTGGCTTAAATAAGAAGCTTTATGGGGACACGA
This sequence comes from Willowsia buskii, assembly GCA_034700685.1. Classification (NCBI taxonomy): domain Eukaryota; kingdom Metazoa; phylum Arthropoda; class Collembola; order Entomobryomorpha; family Entomobryidae; genus Willowsia; species Willowsia buskii. The sequence continues at coordinate 5,445 of JAQIXW010001741.1, read as the reverse complement.
ACTACGTAAGAAAGTCAAAGGTACTATTTGTATTTCATTAAAGGAATCTGGCTGAATATCTGCACATGTGACTTCAAAAACGGTAAAGAATCGCGAATTTAAAAATAAGTATGCAACTAGTTATGTATGCATAAGGGTGCATGTGTGGAAATAAGTGCGGAGAGAGAGAGAGAGTGTGTAAACAAGCAAGTCGCGTCGTCAACGCGATACTGTATAGAATCGATAGTAAAACGGAGAAACATATACATCGAGTACGTAGGTAAAAGGGGGATAGGTACAAACTGTACCTAACTCGCCCCCCTAAAGAGGTCGAGATCCCGTGAGAAATATAAGTAAGGAGTAGAGATAAATAAATATACACAAATACATACATACATCAAATAATAAAATGTTTAGGTAAAAACTTGTTGATACACTGCGTAAAATACAATAAAATTGTGATCAAATCTATATAAAATAAAATAAAATAGCGTATAAAAATGGAACTCGGACCACTCATAATCATATATAAAATAAATATATCACTTTGAAAATAAAAATAGTTGAAGAGGGCTGGATGTGGAGAGATGGCGGGTGTGGTCACCGTGTAAGGTGATCACGGCGGTATTTTCGCTTGGCAGCCCGAGTTATTCTTGGATTTGTGCATTCATTATGATGTTGTGCTGGACAGTCCTGAGGACAGTTTAAGCAGCGGCCGGTGAAGGTGGAGGCTGCGGAGAAGGAGGTGCTTCCGCTGGAACTTGATGTAGAAGTAAGAATAGGGCGTTCCTCTGGTTCTGGTAAATACGTGTCTACGTCCGAGTCAGAGGAGTCAGAGTTAGCTGCTGGCTCCAGGCGGAGATTAATCCGAGGTTTTTTGGCAGTAGCCCTCGTCGGGCGCTCCTCCTCAACCGTGAGAGCGCTGGTACATGGAGTGGACTCTTCAGTTCATGGTATGGATATGCTGCAGTAGTGCAAAGAACGCGGTAAGGAACTCCAGGGCCCTTGAAAATATACAAAAAAAGTTTGAAGCGAAAGTGAGATTTCCCCAAGTAAGATAAGTTTCATTATTAATAGCGGCTTGTAGCCAAACCTTAACATTAAAAATTATTTGAAGATCCGCGTCGCGCTTGTCATCTTTTCTCGATTTGCGGAAATGGGAGACCGATTCAGTGGCAGAAGGATTGTTCCTTCTTTAAAAAAGAAAAGGATTCGATTACTATATGTACAAGATTTACAAATGCGGGCTTCGAAAAAATTTGCATGTAGTGGAGCGCATAAGTGGGCATTTCAATAAGCGATCTCTTAAGCCACAATGGGGACACTTGACCCAGTGACAAAATATTTCAGTGTGACCGGTTGTTTCGCTCGTGCGACAAATTCGACGGTGGAGCTGGGAACAAGAGACTTTTTGGTGACGGCAAACGTTTTTTTTGATCATCGACCAAAATGTATTTTCACAAAAAAAGTTGACCTTCACGCCACGCGTGGGTATCACTCCTTTGCCCCTCTAGAGCAAAGTATCGCACCCCCCAGCCGCGACCTTCCGGGGCAGGGGCCGAAATTTGAAAAAATTCGACCCACCTCCATTATGAAAATTCCTGAGGCTTCATTTTTTAACCGATTTCAGTTATCAAGGTGCAATCAGAAAGCGAAGATAAAAAATATTAACATCGATATTTTATGACATGAAACTTGAATAATGGTGAACTCAATTATTAATGGTGTAAAAATATCAATGTTAATATTTTTTATTCGCTACAGTTACAGACGTGACCTATGTATGTTTGCACGACGATTTCGTTGGTGAAGTCAGATTTTAGTAATTTAATTTAGTTTTTATGAAACTAAATTAAACTATGTTATAAACTCCTCTAAAAACCCTTGTTAATATTTTTTAAGTATGTAGTATGTATATGCGCGTAGTATGTATTTTTGCATGCTGAATCAGTAGGGGAAGTCAGATTTTGGAAATGTAATTTAGTTTTCACGAAAATCGGAAAAACGCGCAAATTTTATATTAAATGCTCAAAAAAATCAATGTTAATATGTCACCATGACAAACTTATAATATGTATTTTTGCAAGCTAAATCCATTGGTGAACGAAAATTTTCGGATTTGCATTTAGTTTTTGCGAAATCTGAAATTGCATTTTTTCGAATTTAAAAAAACTGAAAAATGTTAGGGTGCAAAAACTTCTTAGCTTTCTGATGACACCTTGACAACTGAAATCGGTTAAAAATTAAAGCCTCAGGAATTTTCAAAATGGAGGTGGGTCGAATTTTTTCAAATTTCTGCCCCTGCCCCGAAAGGGCGCGGGTGGGGGGTGCGATACTTTATTTTAGAGGGGCACAGGGGTGATACCTACGTATGGCGTGAAGCTCAACATTTTTTGTGAAAATGCATTTTGGTCGATGATCAAAACAAACGTTTGCCGTCTGGTGGCCACTTTGTTGCAGTGCAGAAAAAGCTTTTATTATTTATGTGGGTATATCTGCGATTGGGTGGAGAAATAGTGGGGTCGTCGATGAACCAATTTCTATGAGGTGGGGAAAGAAAGGGTAAGCCTATTGCTGGTCCGCCCCTGCGTGGTGTTATCGGTAGTTGGGGAGGAATGTAAACCTCGTATATATTCCTGGTAATAAAATCTAAAGTTTCGCTCAACCGATCGATGCCAGGACGAGAAATCCAGTGGGAGTTTGTTTCGGTGGGAATTTTTTCGTTGCGTATACCGATAAGTCGTAAGATAACGAGGATGAACCTGCGGTATTGTGCAGGTGTATGTGGAGCCATGGTTTATATCGAAAACTATTTTGTATTATTGTCAAACAATGAACGCAGACACTTTTACTGAAAACTGTTACTAGTGCTTTTGGAAAACTGTAGTCAAGAAGCAGTGCTACGACACGTGCCTTGCGATTTGATTTTTACGATAATTTTTTCAAGTGAAAATAAATACATGAAATAAACTTCACTTTGTGATTAATGTATATCCTAGAAGACGAGCTGCAAAAACTGGAATGAAGATGTTGGTATTATATAGATTCTTTCGAAAAAATGGGCAACTAGGTTTGGAATTTCAGCAATGTGCTTACAAGTGGTAATGGAGATGAAAAGTGGGACAAAGTGAATTGTTTGCATGAAGTAGTGTAGAATTTTTTTCTTAAGATGTTCCGGCCATGTTTTGATAGTTTAAAAATGCTTTTGAAGGAAGCACTAGTTGGGAACCCGTGGGTTTTTATGCGGCTTGGTATTACAAAAGGGGGAAAGGGAGACTATGGGTTGAGGAATACAGGTTTTCTTGATTTATGTTGGTTTGGGCTTAAATTGTTAGACACGCTGTATTCAAATATGTGAGGGTGTGTGTCGTGTGATTGGTTATTTGATTATAGAATTTCTGATTGTTTTAGGAAAGAAAACTAATATGGCGGAAAAATTTACTATTTTGTTGTCTGATCACTTTCTGAGTGTGCTTGTAAGCTAGTTTTGTTCTAAGGAATGATTAATTTTTGTAAATTCTATAATTGCTAAAAAATCTGTTTTTGACCGTGAAAAACCTTCTCCATTTGAATGTGGATTCGACCCAAAAAGATCCGCTCGTCTCCCATTCTCTTTACGATTTTACTTAATCGCTCTTATTTTTTTGATTTTTGATGTTGAAATCTCCTTATATTTACCCATTACTCTCCTAAAGCTAATAATTTCTGTTTTTTTAAACTATACTAACAATCTTCTTCATTTTTATTTTACTAGCAGGACTTCTTCACGAGTGGAATCAAGGAGCACTAGACTGAGACATCTAGGATTATAGTTAAACATAACATCTGGGTTGCATTCAGAAGGTGCTATAGGCTTTTCTTAAATGAGAAACGAAACATTGCTTTCAGTTTCGACCTGAATTTTGGACTACAGCCCTCATTTTTTAGTTTAACTGAAATCAATGATTAGATATACCACTGTTAATGGTAGTTAGAGAATATTCTCCTTTTAAAGAGTAAAGAATAACCAAAAATATGCTGCTAACTTAATTTTTAGCGGTTAAATTCCGTTATTAACTCTTTCGTTTTAGTTTATAAAAACCTTACATTTTCATTGTAAAAATATGTTTTCTAACATACACGAATGAAATTCTTACCTTAGCTTCTTCAGAGCTACGCTCTTTTTAAGCTATAAAAACTAGACTATTAAAATCAAAAAAATAATTAAAGTAAAAAAAATAAATAAATAAAATTTTAAATTAAAGAGATAAGAATAATCTAAAAATACAGAATTTTTTCTTAAATTAGAAAAAACACCCTGAGCCCATAATAATTCCACTCACCCTTGGTCTATAAACTTAATCAATAACTTTCCAGTACTAAGAGCCGGCACTAATAAAAATGTAGATAATAAAGGAATAAATCATATTAAACCAACAAAATGATTCAATTCAGAGGTTAAAAGCAAATAAAATATATTCAAATTATTTATAAATTCGTATATAACTAAAGAAAATACAATAACTCCCGTTAAAACTATTAGTTTAAATAGGTAGCTTAAAAAAATAAATAACAAGGAAAATAAACCCAACTTATAAATCTTCCAGCAACAACCGCGTTAATAAGTATTAAACTTATAGGCACAATTATTACTCTGTGTTCTTCAAGATGAGTAGGCTATCTTACCCCTAAATTTTTTAAAAAAATATAGTAACCTAAACGAACAGAATAAGTCACTGTAAATATAGTACATAAAACTAAAAAAAATATTCAAAAATTTATATTTATTAAAAAATAAAACTCAATAATTCTATCCTTAGAATAAAATCCAGCTAAAAAAGGAAAACCACAAAGAGCCAAAGAACAAGCCACAAAATAAAAAGATCTTATAGGACAACCTAACTCCAAACCTCCTAAAATACGGATATCTTGAATATCCCCTATTCTATGAATAAAAACCCCAGCGCACAAGAAGAGAAGTGACTTAAATAAAGCATGTCTTAACAAATGAAAAAATGCTAATTCGTAAACACCTAAAGATAAAATTATTATTATAACCCCCAACTGTCTGAGAGTTGATAAAGCAATAATTTTTTAAAGGTCAGTTTTAAAGTTAGCCCCTAAGCCTGATATAATATATTAAAACTTCCCACAACAAAAAGAAAATTATTAACTAAAAGCAAATCATGAAACCGAAGAGATATACTCCTGCTGTTACTAAAGTTGAAGAATGAACTAAAAAAGAAACAGGTGTAGGGGCAGCTATAGCTGCCGGCAGCCAGGCCGAAAAAGGAATCTGAGCGCTTTTTGTTATACCCGCTAAGATTACTATACAAAGAATAAAAAGTAACTCATTTCTGGAACAAATTAACTGCAGGAAATAAAAATTTCAAGAGCCAAAGTTAGCTAACCAGGCAATTCTTAAAGGAATGGCCACATCACCCACCTGGTTGGACAAAATAGTTAGCATACCAGCGTTAGCAGATT
>JAQIXW010001740.1:0-17934 GCA_034700685.1 Willowsia buskii | reverse complement strand
TCAATCAAAGTCATTTTACACGTTCAGTTTTCTCCATCAAATTTTGTTTTCAGCACAAGAAATACAGTGCGCTGCAAGATGAACCTGATTGTTGATGGTGCCCTCTCTCTGTCCATTTTATGAAATTCCCCAATGCTTAAAGCAATTAGAGGACAACTTCTGTAGAATTTTACTGACCATTGACAATGACTCCATTTTCGTGCACTTTTAACAATCCCACGAGAGTATACGATCGTACGACTTCCCAAATCCAATGTCATCCACAACGCAGACAGAAGTATAGATGCAACAACAACCATTCCAAATTTAGATAAATTGGATATCTGACCTTCGAATGCGAGCAGAGAATACAAAACAGAAATAACAGCTAGGGACGCAAAAAATTGAATCATAGGCCACATGTATGTTTAAAAACATTCATTGCAAATTTTAACCAAGACTTGAATTTTTCGGTAATGTAGAGCAATACAGTAAATATTATTGTTCTGAGCTGATGCCGAGGTTGTTTTTATTAAAAATCTGGAAATTGAGGAAAAAATATTGTAAAATTTTAACAAGCTCAATTAAAAGATACAAATGTTTTAAAGTTACCTTAAGTGTTTCAAATGACACCGAATCTCCTCTAAAGCTACCAACGCTACTACATATGTACTTGTTGCCACTACTGCCATTGGTATCATAAAATGAGCTTGACTCAATCCGATAAATGTTTTAGCTAAAATACTTGGATGATTACAAGCCTCCGATTTATCAAATATTTTTGCTTGGTATGACAAACAAGGAAGAGAGAACGAAACTATAGGTATCAACACAGCAAACATTGAAAAACCACCAATACTTAAACTGAACAGCGCAAAATGAAATATTCTATTGCCAGAATCACTTGTAGAAACAGGTGTTCTTAAGATATAGTTAAAAAATTGACATATTTCTAATGCTTTAATATTAAAAACTAACCACCCAATGTACGAACATAGTTTTGTGATTAGAAGATAACCATGAAATAAGATGAAAAGTAAGTTGGTGTTTTGTTTAGCATTTTTCTGATAATATATAACTTCTGTTAGACTTATAATAAGAGAGAGAAAACAGTGACAAAACCAAAACATCTGCTTTTCCCGTCGTTTGTACTGCAGAACTCTTAAGGTAGGAGGAGATGTTGAGACAAGGTGAACTGGAATCATGAAGTTCAATTTGTTCCCAAGTTTTATAACTAGTTGGAAAAACTTAATAACTGCGGATGACGGCATTTTGAGAAAAATATAAAAAATGCTATAATAAATCTTCTGGTCGAAAATGAAGCAACTTCATGTTCTTATATGTAGTGCTAACTAAAAATGCCATTCCTCTTACACTTTTCATGCAGGATCAACAATTTTAGATTGAATCAGTAAATTTCATTATGGTATGTAAATGTCAAAACAACTGTATTTCCACCTTTAACTGATTAAACCTTTATTTGTATTAAGCCCAGCAAAATATGAAGGCAGCTTTTCGTATTATTAAGCATTATTGTTCATGTCTAAATACTACACGGTCATAAATCGCCAAAAATACTACTCTAAATAAACCATAAATAAAGCAATCAAATCGATGTTGTTTTCCAAACTATATTAATTTCGTTTCATGGATTCGTTGATAGAAAGTATTAATTCGTAGATATCGATAGTTGTAGCACAAACACTAACAAAAATTAATAAAAACTTAATTCAGGTGGATTTGCAAAGACAACATCAACTCATGCGAAATGTAAGAATTAAACAAAAAATTCCCAAAACTATACATTCTAATCTAAGGAAGGTAAACTTTCTTAGATTAGACTTTCTTGAAATGCTATTGTGGGCTTATTATCGCATGTCTGAAATAAAAACGACAAGTCGCTTAAACTTCTTGCTAAATAAGTCGGATTATTTTTTTTAAAATGACGACAACAAAAAGAAATGAATATAATATTTTAAAACAGCAGAGAGAATCTGCTTCTAAAGGTGAATGAATAACTTTTTCAATTTTAATTTTTGGGAAAAACTTGACATATTCGGATTACCCATAAAAATATCTATCTGACAGCGTATTTTCATTAAATTTGAAACTTTCTGAAACAGTAGGTTTACTTGTTAGTAGCAATTTCCGATTATGGAAGTTGTTTGTACGAATATTCAAAACATATTCGTGTATGCAGCTAAATTTTCCCCAAATTCAATTGCTGTTTACTTAGTTTGCAGGATAAAAGAAAAAATCTGTATATTTTAAAAGGGTCTGAAACAGTTCAATATAAAATATCTTATATTATTGAAATTTTTAGCAACGTTTATTTCCTTATTTAAATTTTAAATTTTATTATGCCCCTGTGTTTCGTAACCCATATGATGCCTAAAAATTTTCTAAAATAAAGATACGGAAAAACAATTTCTTATTATTTGTCATCGAACCTATTTAGAACCACACTTGGTAAACACCTATTAATAATTAAGTATTTTGCTTGATCGAAACTAAAATTAGTTTTTTATCGGTAGTATTTATCTCATGATTTGTTGTATATTAAGACAGTGGCTTATTTAGCGTGCATGAAATGTATTTTTTGGGGTTTCCCGGTTAAGAAGACATCAACCTATGTAATACTAAAAACGGACTTACGGGTGTAAGTTATGCCTTTAGACGTCTCATATTGCTCTCAAAATGTTGTCTTACGTACATATGATAGTAAAATTCACAGTATGTATGATGAAAATTCATTCCACGTTAGAAAGTCACCACAGATACCTTAACAACCTTTTCCCGTTTGAAATCGTACCTCTTTACAACACATCCGTGCAAACGCAGAGTGGATATTACCCGCTTGTTGTGAAGCAGACTGGAAAACTAATCCAGCTGTCAACAGCAGTCGACTTAAGCCGCATATTAGAGCAACTGACTAGATTTCAGTCAATCTGTCACGTAGTCATTGACAACTACAAAAGTGTCAACATTATTCCACCTGAATATCCCCTTGTCCTTCGACAGCCAATTCCAGCTAAGTTTTCCAGCAAATATTATACGCAAAAGAGATGGAATAAAGGAAAAATATCATACAACGATATTCTCTGGCTACCGTCAGACTTTCTTCAAAGAACTGACCGTAACAGAACTTTACTGCATTCAAACGCAAGCAAAAAAACTTTACACATAAAATGTCCAACATCCTCTTATCAAATGGAAGTCGACTTATTTCACCAACGCAAGCCTAACAACTTATGTGTAAAACTGGACTCGTTCAATCATTCTTCCAGGAGTAAACCTTGGGGTTGCGAAGTTCACATAATCATCATGCTGCCTATTGAATACACCGAAATTGCTATGCTACCTTTACAAGTGTTTCAGTATAATTTAGAAAAAGACGTCTTTCATAACTACATACGATTCCCGCCTTCAACAAGAAGCAAACTTAATATTCTATTACTTGAAGAACCACAACTAACGCGAGAGTGGGGTACACCAGAAATACGTGATTGGATAAAGGAAAGTCATAACCACAGAAACTACCGATACAAAATTTACCCATTTTCTTTAATTAAGCATGAAGAGTACTTTGTTGCGATAAGTTCTAAATCTAAGTTGAATATTATGTATATAGAATCTATCGTTAGACTGATGACAGATCAAAGATTCGTATATGCAGCAGGTGAGCATAATTTTCAATTAGAACAATATTTTGCAAATGTTAGCGATATCACATATATTCAGCCAGAGATTTATCAAACCATTTGGGAAATCAATGTTGTTGACTTTCACGAAGAGAAAACTATATCCAGTATTCCAAGCCATTTTCAAGAATGCAAAACGTCTCCAAACATCTTCAATATTGCGAAGCTTAACTTTAATGACCCAAACGATATACTTGCAAAAGTTACTGTTGCAATGTGGATAAATATTTTTCGTAATTTCACTTTTTATTACTATTTAAATCACAAACCTCCATGTGTACAAGGCGTATATCAAGTCACTCGTACGAGTAATTCCGAATCTTTATTAAAGCAAGATTTTCCCCTGATTAAGATAAGACAGCAAGCTAGAAGTGAATCAAAGTTTTACCCGTTTTCAGTACCAGACATTGGTAATGAGTTGACATTTGTCAGTTGTGGTGGACAAAATGGTATGCAAGGTGTGGCATTTAGAGAGCTAACAAATATCTACCAAATATCCGTTTGGGTGTTTGTGTTGCTTACACTAATTTTAGTTTCAGTCTTCGTAAATATTATTGGACGATATAAATTTGTCGATTTAGAGTATCAAATATTTAGTACTGTTAAAAGTCTGCTGGAACAAGGTAATCATTTTGGTAATAAATTGGCCAATCAAAGATCAATCCGTTTTGTAATCGTTGCTTATATGTTAGCAGCACTTGTTTTAAGCAACGCTTACAAGAACACAAATGTATACAATATAATTTCCCCTAGAGATCCACTTCCATATCAAAAGTTGTCAGAACTTATGCGTGACAAGTTTTTGGTGCTTGGTAGAATTAATATTTTGGATATAAATCTGAATTCAATTATGCGCGACTTCAAGAGTTTTGGCAGAAAACTTTCTGAAAATTTTTCACTCGAATATTCAAAGTTAAAAATTTTTGATCCCAAATATGGATTAGTTTACATTAAATCTGAGATTACTCCATTTATATGGTCCCTGAAGGCAAAGTCTGAAGATACGCTAAGTTTATTTGCCCGACAAATTCATCTTCACCCACTCTTAGCAAATCTAGTTGTAAATATTTTAAAAAGCAACTGGCCAAAGGGAGAAATGTTTAAAATAAGAGATATTAAAACACATATTAACAGTATAAGAAATTTAGTTTTTGAAGCAGAGCAAAAACTTCTATTTGAGTCACTTCAGCATTGCAACAAGACAGCACTCATTGTCCCAACACATGTATCCAATAAGTTTGCACGCAGGATTCAGATATCGAGTGTTCAAAAACGGGTTTATGTTGGAACTGAAACCTATAAAAGTACATCAACAGTATTTGAATTGAAAGGACTGATTCACCCAAATGTGATGATAAGACTTACACGTTTGATGGTCTCAGGAATTTCTGAAAGGTGGCAAAAAATTGTTTTAGGGAAAAGTCACTTTGTTCCGTTTTCAGGAAACAAACGTGATATTGAAAAACCATCTTTAGAAGGAAATGTACAACTTATCTTCTTGCTCTTGTTGTTTGGTATGATGTTGGCTTTTGTTGTACTGTTGTGTGAGTCGAGCTTGGTAATTTATAATCAGTTAAAGTTGTATAGCCAACAATTAAAGAAATGGCTGTCAAAACTCTGTATGCTTGTGATTAGAAGGAGATATAGGCTGACAAGATCTTTCAAGGTAAGTCATAAGACGGTGACTGATAAACCATTGAACCCAATAAAGCCCAAAGCCCACCTAAACTCATTATAATACGCGCGCAGCTAAATTTTTGTTTAAAGCCATGCCTTGCTAAATTTTTAATTAAAATTTTAAAGTAATGTAATATTTTTCTTGAAAATGTATAAATCAACCTTTGTTATGACATTTAGTAATACATGGGCTAATAAACCACAATAAATCTTGTAAGTCTATACATCGCAAAATTTTCCTAGTGTTAGTATTTTAATTTTACTGCATTCACTATCTATTCAATGTACAAATTTTCATATTGCGGTTAAAGTCAAGTATTTAAGCATTTATTCCAAATGATTTTGAAAGTGCTATACATTGAAAAATAATTCTACTGAGCATTTTCCCTAAAACTGTGCAAGCTGGTTTGCCTTAGCAAAATATAAGGAGGAAGGAAGGAAAAGACATAATATCGTCCAAAATAGATATTAAATGTTATATGTACAAAGATTGACACGTAATTAATTGGTTATGTACTAGGCTTACATACGGTTAATAAAAACATGAGTATAGTTTTCTGTATGCCTCATTTGGTCTACTAAAAGAAAACAATTAATGCTATTCTTAGTTGTTACGTAAGCTGTTGACAACACGTGCTGGATAAAAAGCTGAGTATTTATTCTTTCTACAAGCATAGATTAGTATATAAGCAGTATATTTTAAATAGAATGAGACAGGAAATAATATTGCTATGCAACCACTGTCGGTACACACTTTTGGGTGTGGCAGTACTTCTATCATTCTACAAACAAAAATCCAACAGTGTTTATTGAACCTTTTATGGAATCAGATAGCCATTTTAAAGCACAGATACTGTAAATGTACGACATATTATTCAAAATTGACTAAAAGCACGTTTGATTTGACTGCTGCAATAATAAGCAAAAATCCAACAGTGTTTATTAAAAACCTTTTATGGAATCAGACAGCCATTTTAAAGCACAGATACTGTAAATATACGACATACTATTCAAAATTGATGAATTTTTAGCTAAAACTCACAAATTTGTAAATATTGTAATCGTAATTCCCTGTGATTGAAAATCATGAATCTCTTATTTTTATTCCTTGTAAGTTTTAGTGCAGCACAAGCAAATTGTGAAAGCGCTTGTAAAATCCGCGTATTCGAGGAAACTATGCAAAGAATACTTGTCGCGTTAGCTTCAAGCAATCATGACATCGCGTTTGTCTCCTTTGACCTGAATGACTGCAGCATTCCCGTGAACTTGTCTCGCTATCTGATATTGACACAAAACGTGAACGTCACTTTGGATTACAACTTTCCTTCTAAACACAGACAACCATTTTTTACAATCATCAAAAGCGAAAAGGGGAATATTGACCAGTTTGTCAAATTTGGAATGAAACCATCCACAATATTCATCGCAACGAAAAGCCATATCCCGCATAAAAATGAAATCATTCAAGAAGAATATTTCTCCCGGAAACAAATAAACTGGCCTTCAATCAAACTGGTTCTTTTTGCTTTTAAAGCGGAGTCAAATTTAAAAATAAAATATATGATTCTATGCAATGAGTATTGCACTAAACAGTTGACATTTTATAACGTAGACAAAAGTTTTAGGATGTCAATTATGAATCCCGTAGTGCTACATAGAAAATTGTTTCGATTTGGGAACCAAAGAAAGGTCGATATCATCCAATACGTCTGGAATTCGGAGTACTTGAAGGCCTACTCTAACAATAAGTTAGCATGCTGGGATTTGATGCACAAACCAAATTTCCGGTACTGCAACTCCGAACTAATGTCATCAATTCTCCTACAAGTCTATCACAACATAACTGCTAATCTCTTGGATAAATATGATCGAGTTACATGGGAAATCGCAGGTCCAAAGGAAACCAGTCAATATCTGATTAACATTATCAACTTCCAAGCCCTATACTCTCAGCATTCCCAATTCTATCGATTGAGTGGACTCCAGTTCTTAAGGAAAATGATTCACAAAGTCGAGTATTGCGTAATGGAAAAGGATAAACTCCAACAGTCCACATTTGGCATTCGGTTTTTAACCTGGACCAATCCATTTAGTATTGATCTTTGGGGAAATGTTTGTGTCACAGTTCTACTCTTTGTTATTATCGAATCCTGGAAGAAATTAAGATTTTTTGATGTTCACGTCTTTTTAGAACTTCTTGGATCTCTGATTGGAGCATCCTACTCCAGATACGTTTTTCAGGGAAGACGCTTTAACTTTATGATTTTCTGTCTTGCTGGAATGTTGATTTGCGTCGGATATGGAAACGGGATTACAAGTCTCCTCACTGTTCCAAATCCACCCAAAATATTTTCGTCTTTGCGAGAATTGCTGATGTTTGGGTATAAAGTAATTTGGCTACATTATTATACGGGAGGTCCGGTTGCGTATTATTACAGCTTTTACAAAGAAAAAGGCCTACTTGACTTATTTAACAACAGCTTCTACATTTTAAACAAATCATATACAAATTTAGAAATGGCCGACTTAGCAACAAAAAAACTTGCAAGAATAGAGCATATCGATGCTGCAGCTGAGATACAAATTTTAAAAGCTACGATCGTAAATGAATTCGGCAAGGAAGGTGCAGAATGTTTTGTTTTACCAGAGGCGTTGGGGGAAGTTGAACGCTACGTAGAAGTTTACACGATGAATCGTATCTGGTTGTTTGAAACTTACAAGAGAATTGTTGAAAATGGACTTGTAGACAAATGGAATGAGTGGGGTCTGGCGGCAAAAAGGTATGCCGAAGGATTGTCACCTGAAAACCTGAATCCGAATAAGGCAATTCCAGGAGACCAAATCGAAATTCAGGATCTTCTCGCTTTAGTGGTAATACAAGTGGTGGTATTTCTCATAAGCGTCATATGTCTGATATTAGAGTGTGGAAGTAGGCCGCCTAACCAAGTGATGATGAATTCTTTTGTGCAAAACGGAAAACTTAAGAAATCGAAACATAATTCGAAACCTAATGAATGTGATCCAAAGATCACAATGGATGAAGAGGATTCTGAAGTGATGAGTATTTTTCAAATCAATCATCTAAAGCCAAGAAAAGCTCTGGATGATTTAGAGGGAAACTAATCTCCATTTAAAAAAATTGCTCGTTGAGAGTTAAAGATTTAACAAGTAGCTCTGAGAAATTCAGATTGTAAATTGTATACCACAACTTGCATAATGTCTAAACCGATTATTTAATTTTTTTAAATTAAAAACCTACTAAAATAAATAACTATAAGTAAATATCAATACAATAAGTACTGGTTAGATTACAATAAAATTACAATGTGAATGCTTGAAGCTTTTTATTAATAATTTAACAGAGTATGTCATTGCTTGCCGATAGAATGTTCACCATTGAAAACCAGATATGTGGTATTACAAAAAAAATTTTAACAGTTCATGATGAAAATTGCACAAATTTCAGCATATCACACTTTGTTCATATTGTTATTTAATGTTAGCCATAATTTTGAACGTTTAAAAAATGCAGCATTTTCTTGAATGCATGTTACGCAATAGTCTATAATTTTGATTACTTCGGTTTTCCCAAACCAATAATTTTTTATCACGGTAATCACTTTGTACAAAACATCTACGATCTACGCATATAAAGCACATAAACCAGTAACATTTACGAATCATGAAAATTAAACTTCATGCTTTAAGTTCACTACTGGAAAACTAATTTCCAAGCATGAAATTTCGCAAAAAAAAAAAAATTTTTTTTGACTGGTGATACGCAAATAATTAAAAAATACAATTCAAATTTATAAATTTATGAAGGAGTAGCCTTTTGGCTTTATTTTGTCACTTTATTTTGACTGCAGTCACTAGTAAATTTGAGCAATTACAAATTGAACATTACAATTAATTATTTATTAGTAATTTTTTATCTAATAGTTTCCATTCAACTGATGTTGGTGAAACATTCCAAGTGCTGAGACTCTCCAGCTCATAAATCCCTCAATATATTTCTCCCACAACTGATTCCCCTTCAAAGAAAAATTCACAACTGCATGGTGATATTTCATTCCAAAGTAATGATCCAAGTGTGTATTCCTTTCAATCCGGTTCCACAGTCCTACCAGCTTTCTAAGTGCCTCAACCTCTTCCTCACTGAGGTGGCTGAACTCCGTCTCTTTGTGCTCGTTATGGTAAAGAACAAAATTCCCAAAGTCCCTTTTGCTTTGTTTCGCGTTTTGAAACGTGACCCGTTTTGCATCTGAAACTGATTTGGATCCAAGATTTTTCATTTTGTGCGCTTAAGTCGGGCCACTGGTATTCCTACTCGTTTTGAGTGTGTTCCGAATTTAAAATTGATTGACTTTTAAATTAAGGGAAATAAATAATTTAACTATTTCTGGATTCAACTTTTCACGATGATAAGTTTATGCGTTGTGTAGCAGGCAAGCACACAGGATGGAATGAAACTACCATCTGGATTGTATACATGTGAATAATTTATTCTAAACAAATGCATGCATTTTTTACACAATGTGGGTGACCTTGAGGAGAATATGCGCTGTAAAGTGTGCGTGATGTGGGATACGAGAATTTAGGCTACTGAATTTTACCATCACATTTTTTATCTCTATTTAGCATCTGAACACGTAAACTCATGTCTATTAGTATTGATTTGGTATCTTTTTTGATGGATATTGATCTCATATTATGCTGTTTGTTGAGAATACATATTTGCAGCAACAAGTTTTAATGGACCTGGCATGTAAGTGGATTACGTTGGCTTTTATGGGCAATTGGATTAAAAGGAAATAATATGCGCATTCAAAACATGAAGAAATGTTCCTCCATTTAAATAAATGCAATCAATTTTTAATCTCAGTAAAGCCCATTTTAACTCAATCAAGATTTATGCATCGTAGTGTAGGCGAGAATCAGAAATATGTATTTTTCAAATAAATCTGCAAAATAAATAAACGATCATAATCACTTAGAGCCAATAATATTAACGAAACAAATTACAAGAAAGAGAAACTTGCTCGTTTTATGCCTCGTCATATAGTATAGAATAATATAGATTTATTTTCCATTCTTTTTCAGGCCTTCAGCCTATAAAGAATATAACATTTTTCTCATAAAAGAGTAATGACTACATAAAGGGGTTGAGTTCCGTCTAGGCCTCGTCATATGTATACATGAACGGTAGCCTTTTATTTTCTAAGTAACAACATATCAATTAGTCTATCCATACAAAACATTTCAAATACCAATGTCGTCAACTTCTCAAGAAAATTTGACAAACCAAGGTTTATTCTTGCTACTCTAAATGACTTCAAGTACCCTTTCAACATTTTCCTTTCTTTTCCCCAAAACGATTTTGATTTTAATTTTACCAATTTATCCAATTTATTTAAAGACTTCACAGACTCTTGATGAAACTCCCCAGCAAACCCGTAAATCACCAGGATTACCAAAGTTCCTTGAATACATGCTGCAAAGAAAAATACGCAAAGTGGCAATGGAATATTTGACGCTTCATCTGACAATTTGCAGATTAGCATAAACGCTGAAATAGTTTGAACGATGCCGCATCCCATAAGAAATGCAAAAAGGACAGTTCTCATGGCAATATTAAACTGCTTCACTATCAACTCAAATAATCGGTACATGAATACTTCATTCGTAATATTTTCAAATGTGATCATTTGATTTGATGCGAGAAGTATCTCAAATTTTCTATAAATCAAAATAAACAAAAATGCAATTAAAATATTTTAAAAGGACAAAATTATTAAACAATTAATCATTTTTCAAAATACCTGTGAGCAACTTGTTGACTAAAAGAAAGTGTCAAAGTACCAATCAGTATTTCTGCAACCATACGATACCCTTGTATTGCGATAATATCCCAAAATAAAGTACTAACAAGAAATATTAAGATTTTTGCAAGAATTTGCATTTCTCTGTTTAAACAGGTGTCCTTAAAAGTCAGCGAATTGAAGACAAGCCCTAACAGATTTATAGGTAATGATGGATTCAAAACACTGCCAACGCCCATACTAATGGGAAATATGAATTTGCAAATGAATGACGTTACTTGACACGTCAACTTAGCCAATTTGATTATTATTGTGGAATCAAATTGCATATCTAGAAATGTTTTACAAATAAGCGTCAAATATTATCAAATATTTAAAATTTTCCAAATAAGCATCAAATATTATCAAATATTTAAAATTTTAAAATTTGGGCATTTTACCTTTCGCAAATTTTTCCTCAAATTCTATCGCCCCATTCAAAAAGGTTACAAGTTCTTTCGGAAATTGTGCACGAATTCTTAATTCCTCTCCTGCCAGAAGACATGCATAAATCAACACTATAAGTATGAATTTGTTCACTAAGGCGAGATGTTCATCTTTTGAAGAGTTTTGGGACGGATTTCGGTATACAATTCGAAACCCACAAATTGCGGCAGTGAGAAGCAAGAAAATGAATCTCACATACAGACAAATTCTCCCCCAAATCTTACCAACTACCCGGAACCGTTTACTCAAATCATCAAATTTGTATATACAACCGACCGTTACATTATGTGCTTGTAAAGCGGATTTGATATATTTTACGAAATTTCTGGAAAGTAGCATGACAAATCTTGAATGAAACTTTTATTTCAATGAAAAATTAGAGTAATTCTATCTTGAATAAAGTACGCACTCTTGAATGTGACTTGTTAGCCTACGAATAAACTTTTGGAATTTTACAATTTTTATTTGGCCCCGTCTTGACGCATAACTCTAATACATGGTTTGGTAAATTATAATTACAGAATACACAAGAAAACCGTTCCAGAAGATAAGTATACAATGCTTACGGTAGTTTTGTTGAATATTCTGATAAAATCTAGTGATTAAAATACAACAGAAATGCGGAAAAATATTTAAAGTTTGCAGAGCTCCTTATGTAAGTTACTCCTTGGGCATTTACGCAATCCTTACAAATTAAAATTGCTTACAGTTTCCAGTTATATAATATCTATAGGAAATTAGATGGTGTTCCAAGTAGGTATTGGTAATTTGCGGAATAAATTTATTAGAAAATCATGTTTAGGGAAATTAAGTTTTGACAAGAGTGCATATAATTCCTTCAGACATGGCAAAACCCGCGGGTTTCTACACTAAAACCTTTGGGTACGGGTATTAAATGGGTTTAAATGGGTATGGGGTTTTCACGGGTTTTAGATTTTTGCCCATTGATTTATATAGGGGGACTTTTGGCGGGCTTTCTATGGCTGTATATCAATGCATGTATTTTTTAATTTTGCCCACGCATCCTTTATAAACCCATACAAACATAGAGATGGGTGACCCATTAATACCCGGGCGAAATTCAATTTACCCACCCAGATAGAAACCCATGTGCCCAGCCTGAATTCCTTATAAAATATGTTCTGCTTGTGTGCTGGTTTGGCTTTGACATAATACGCACAGGAATTTATTCGCAATTATCATGTTCATGCTTACATAGCACAAATATTAATAGGAATGTATAATTTTTAAATTCGTCCATTGACTTTTAATATATATGTAATTTATCATGCTGAACATTAAAATGCATTAATTTAAGAGATGTTAATTGATTACTCTTTAATTAATGCAAATTGGTGTTCGGTATGACAAATTGCATCCGTATACTAATTTTCAAAGTGACTGAACGAATTTCGAAATCAATATTTTCCTATCAATTTTTGTGTTATATAACACAAATAGCAATTAGTCACTCCGCAATCTAGTATTGACAATAATTAACACACGGAACGAAAGCATAGCAAAGTCAAGCGAACCTATGCTCGGTTCGTACCGTAATGGTAATTCATGCACATACTATAAAGTGCCCAGCACTGATTTGAATAATTTACAAATTTAACTGTAGATCTAAAACGGTTGAGAGTTGCTATTTGTAATTTTATATTTAGAGGTTTTCGATGATGCTCTATTCAACAAAAAAAGAATTATTCAAATCGGAGGCGGCGTTAATTAGGCACTTGCATTGTTAGTTATCCTTTTTTCTAACGTAAGTGGCATAAAATAATCAAAATTGTCCATAAAACCAACCGGTATCCTATATGGGTTTGTGAAGCCGATTGGAAATGTGTTATGAAATTTTTGCAAGCCAGCATGATTTTTAGGACACTTCAATTTTAATCTACGTGGAAATGTTGTTAATACATTACAGATTTTAGAGTGAATGTCTTGCTTTATTTTATTTTCGTTTTATTTCCTTCTATCATCACAATAGCAGCGGGGGTATTTCCCATAGTGTATTTTAATTACTCCATTGCTTATGTTAAAATATAAATTATCACAGAATACACGAGAAAACCGTTCCAGGTGAAAATAATTTCTAAAGTTGTGCTTCCTGGCGGAAGAGTTATCAATATGGTACGTGTGGCCAAAATTAGGAACTACTAATAATTATTATGTAACTTATAACATCATCTTTGGAATATGACAAAAATGTGGCTGACCTACGGTAAGCATTTTTCCATTCTTTACAACTTTTGGGACTTATTTAAGTTCAAGGCTTACCGAAAATTAAATGAGTTTCTTTCCAAAACATAGCTTTGATTGGTTAAATGATGTTCAGAATAGGTATCAGACTTTTGTGGAATAAATTTATTTTACATATGAATTTTCTTTTTTGCTTTAATAAACTTATTTGGAAGCTCATATAAATTCATGCTTGTAAAAATTAATATTATGCAGAGTATCAAATCATTAAGTTTCAATAGTAAAATCGTATCAAATATTCAGCGTAGATTGATTATGCACAATATTAAAAAAGCATTCCTCTTTCCAAATCATTTCTTGACACTGACTTAATCAAACAACTTAAGTTTACAGAGAATCGCATGTGGTACTCGAAACGTGATAAAGAATTGTCGAAAATGGACTTGTAAACAAATGGGAAGAAGGGCTTGGAGGCTGCTGAAGGATTATCACTTGAAAATTCAAACCCGAATAAGCCAATTCCAGGGGACAAGATTGAAATTCAGATTATGCTCACCATTGTGGTCTCTTAAAAGTGTTGGTACTTTTTCTAAGCCGATCAAATTTCACATACTTTTAGATTCGCATATCACAAAAATGTTTGAAATGAATGTAAATGAACCATATAAAAACATAAATAAATAAAAATCATTAATAATTATTTAGAAAATGCAAATTCATACATTAATGCATTATCTAAAAAATCAGTGGGATTAAATGTAATTAATTAATGCATGTTTGTGTTTCCACTGCACTATTTTTATTATGATTTTACATCATTTAATAAAATTTTGCTGAGTTAGTAGCATTGTCAGATCTCAACTCCAACAATTTATTTGCTAGGCTCGCCCACAAGCCGTTGAACTAGTGCCGCTGTCATCAGGCA
Source organism: Willowsia buskii (assembly GCA_034700685.1). Classification (NCBI taxonomy): domain Eukaryota; kingdom Metazoa; phylum Arthropoda; class Collembola; order Entomobryomorpha; family Entomobryidae; genus Willowsia; species Willowsia buskii. The sequence goes on along the minus strand of JAQIXW010001740.1, from coordinate 3,142 downwards.
TGCTCATTCCACTCCACTTCAAATAGCATTCATTCTTCTCTGTTGTCTTCGTTGCTGCTGTGATCGTGAGAGTGAATTCCGTTGTACTAGTAATCCAACCCCTTTAAATTAAATTAATTTTTCTTGGGTTGACATCAACACTTCATTTTCAGTTTTTGATTCCATTGATTTTCATTTCCACTTTATCGTTAGGATCATCGATCATCATGATTCGATTTCATCTGGTGAAGGACCAAGGTGTTGTGTTTGACTGGAGACTTGGACAAGTCCTAGGATCAATCACGTATTTGATGACGCGAAAAGCAACTCTATATCCGGTAGGGATTCAATCCGCCGACAACAACCCGTTGTGTGTCAAACTGAAGGAGCTGATGGAGAATGGAGGGGATGTCGAGGGGGACCATGGTTGGAACTTGGAGCTGGCTGCAAAGTTGTTAGTACTTTTTTTTAACATATGCAAAAAAAGATTTCATGCAATAAGTTAAATATAATTTTATTAAAGAATAAAAATTTAAGGAAACTATCGTTTTTTATACAGGAATTGGTCGTTGAAGGTCGAGATCGGTCTTCAACCAGAATTCCCGAAAGATAGAGGTTATATCCGAGTGTGGGGAACAAAGGAGGGGAACGTGTTGACAAGATTGAAAAATGTGCTGGACAGATATGGACTGGAAACGCAGGTCAATGTTGAGATCAAGAACTTTGGAACATATTCGACTTCCTCAAATTCAAATATCCTGATGACTCAAGGTAATTTGAAATTATTTCATAATTGCAGTTTTCTTAATGTAGAATGTTAATTTCTAAAAATCTGATCGTTCAATTCTATTATATTTCGCAGATGTCGGGATTCCTGAATTGTCCAGTGACAAGGGTAGGGCACCAGGCACTCCATTCCTCTGCTTAGAAGGTTGGGACAGGACTCCATGGGACCATAATAATTCAAAGAAGCGCTCCCTTTACAATGGCGTCGTTACTATCACCTGCTCGGCGTTCCGAAAGACATGTGTGGATCTCTTCGGCACTTCTTCTGGACTTGTAGCAAAGCCCTATGTCGTCCAGAAAATGTTGAACGAAGGACTGGATTTTGACGTCCTAATCACTACGTCTGACGAGGAAGAGATCAAATGTCACAGGGTTATCTTGAAAGGTTAGAGAAATAAATAGAAAATGAATCCAATTTACAAAAAGTATTCCTTAATTGGGCTTTGAGGTGCTTTTGAATTGTTGCCAACAGGTCAAAGCGAAGTGTTCAAGGCCATGTTCCACGAGAGCTCCAAGTCCCTGGAGTCCACATCCGGCATCATCGAGATGGACGACATGTGTTCCAAGAGTGTCAACGCCTTCCTCGCCTTTCTCTACCTGGATGACCTTGAAGTCGCCACGGGTGACTGTGCAGTTGCTGTAAATCTTCTGAAGGCGGCTCACAAGTACAATGTTCCAAGGCTGGAGGAGCAGATGAAGCGAATCTGTTTGGAGAAACCGAACAAGTGGTTTGACGTGGAGGTGGCGATGCAACTCTTCGTTTTTGCGAGGAGGATCCCAAATGGGGAACTGATGAAGAAGAGGGCGACTGCAGCATTGAAACCGTAATATGTTTAAGCACCAATTATTATTTTCTTGATGATGAGCAATGCTTAAATTATTCAAACGATAATTTAGGTTTTTAATTATTATTTTTTGAAACAGGAATCATTCCATTTTGAAAGACTTGGCGAGCTACAAGCAGTTGTTCAGGGAGGATCCTGATGCGGCCATGGAACTCTGCGAATACTTTGCATCTGGAGGCGCCTGTCCAGGAACATCTGTCGCTGGAGGGGTCCAGGGTTAGAACTTCTCTCCAACCGTCGAACTACGTCTGAGCCACCTTTAATTAATTGACTTAGTAGAAACTACTTAATGAGTGCTCAGCGTTTTTATTAGTAGTAAACTGTTAAAAAATAAATGTAATTAAATGTAATATTAAGTAATAATTATGATATGTGGTGTGTGGTGTAGGTGCTACGACATGAAATGAAACATGAAGTGATAATTAATTGATTAATTATGTGATTATCGTCATTAATCCAATTTCTGGATATTCTGATAATATTACAGGATGACAGGATTGCGCTGATGAGATACGAAATATTTTACTTTAAGAAGTTTCTTGAACAATTTATTACTTAAATGTACGGTGTAGGCAGAATATCAATTATAAACAGAAATTAAATATAAAATTAACATACATTTAATCATAATTATTTTTTAATGACATTGCCGAACAGTTAAACATTTCACTTAAACATCCACAACAAACAAAGCCTCACATAAACTGTCGCATCTTAAACTGCCCTCCACCACAGACCATTCCATGCCGATGGAACATCATCTGAGCGACGACCCTCCACTCCAAAAAGTTGTTGACATACGTGTTCCACACTTTGCACTTCATCAAAGGCCCGTTCAAAATTGTATGCCAGTTCTTCATCTCGAAATAGTAGCTGAGCTCTGTATCCCTCCCAATATTTGCCCACATTTCCTCCAGCTTCTTAACTGCCTGGATTTCGTCCTTGTTGAATTCACTGAATTCTGACTCCTTATTTTCCTCATAGTAGCGGAGGAAATCGTGAAATTCTTTCTTTGTCCCTTTCGCCTTATTCAACATCACAGTTTTGGCGTCTTCCACAGACCTACCGCCAGCGTTGAACATTATCTGGGCGTCCTTCGTGGATGACATGATTCTCTGTAAAACTAAGGATAAATACACAAACCTTTTTTGATGCTCAACAATTTAAAAAAAATATATAATTCCAAGTAAATTATCGAATCAGGCAGTAATATTATAGCATTTATTTAATACAGTTTAATGGCTTACACAAAATTGGAGGGAACAGACGAGAGAAAATATTGTAAGTTTAAAAGTTAGCCAACCAAATGTTCCCGAGAGACTGGTAAAACGATACTGACAAAATTTATGTGCTTCTGCTTTATATACTGTGGTTCTATTCTAATCCCTTAAATCTAAATACTAAATTTTAAAGGGTTTCAAACGTATTTCGGTCACCACAGGGAAGCAAGAACGTAAGAATTAGGTACCTATGCACAAAAAGGTATTATGTACCTATGTATAATATTTTGGATATCTGGAGCCCTTAAAATT
>JAQIXW010001739.1:0-17935 GCA_034700685.1 Willowsia buskii | reverse complement strand
AAGTTTTAAATCTTCCTTTAGTTAAATCATAAAATGGATAGTGGAAGAGGAGGTGGAGGAAGAACTCCTCGCGGGAAGAAAGGTCGAGGGGCTTCTCGTGGAGGAAGAGGACAAGGTAGTCCATAAAGTTTACACACATTTTATAAATTTATTATGAAACACACATTCGTTCTAAAAGCGTGTACTACTCGGTGCTATGCATTTAAACTTTAAACATATGTAATGAGTAGATTCAAATTTTTTGGTCGGTTCTAAAGTACAATTTGACATTTCAATCAGTGTATTGCTGTAAATTAGCTGCAGGCAATATCATAAATTCATAACTTTCAATTTGTTTTAAGAATACACGAGCATATTTACGGTTTCTACTTTGCTCCTTTTTTGTTGTGCATCATTCATTTCATTACTAAAAAGAGCTTACGCACGTCCCTAAAGAAAGAGTTCGTCTTACAAACATAATCCCCTTATTTGTTTTCATGGAATGGCATTAGTAAGGATTCCGATCAAAGTTTTAGTAAAGGAAAAGGTCTAATTACTATTACCACTCACGTCGTTAATCCTCAAAAGTAGATACATACCAAATGTCATGAGAAAAGATTCAAATAACAAACATGATAAAATGTGATGATGACTCACTGTGGCAAATCGAACATTTTGATCATAGGCCTATCATTATTTATGGGACAAGACTGAGATTTAATAAACTAGGTTTTGTAGTACCATTAAAATTTATCATATGAAAGTCATTTGTGTACTGCACTGATCATAGTATATTTTATTATTCATCCTTTGCATATAACATTTTGGATACTGATAGACAACTCTCTACATGTTACAGATTCGCCCTCATCAAGAAGTCCAGCCAGTACTACACCAGTGGTTGCGTCAAGTCCTGTCCAGCAGTCACCAAGTGTATCATCCTCAACAACTCCAATCCTAACCACTCCTCCATCTCGTGCTGAGCGTGATGAGCCAAAGGTTACGAAACAAAGCACATCATCTTCACATCCAACAGCCAAGACTGTGGAACAAGTACCAACGGTAGAATCCCCTGTTGTCTCAACACCAACGACATCTTCGCCAATATCAGCAGCAGCTGCCACTGGTAGCAGCACAAGTCCTTTGCCACAAAAGACATCAAAACCGATGGAGACCCCTTTTTCAACTGCAGTGGAAGTGCCCAAGGATAAGGATGACGTTGACAAGAAAACGGCCACTTCAACTGTCCAGGTGAAAGAGGTTGCTAGCAAAGTCGAAGGGAAGCAAACACCAATACCATCACCATCATTACCAGTGCCAATTCCGACAAAAAAAGAAGACCTGGAACTCCCTGAGCCGCCAACTCCCCCACCCCATGATACTCCCGACACAGGAAACGGTTCGACAGAAGCGAAAGTAGAGGAAGCTTTAAAATCAAAGACTCAACAGCCAAGAGCCACTGCAAAAACCTGGGTAGTATCACAGACAGAGGAGAAAACAACGGATGCTCCTCTTTCTGTAGATATTGATCCAGCTTGTATTACTTCCGGGGATACTGGAGATTCATCATCTTCTGCTTCCGCATCCCAGAGGCAACAAAGACATTCTCGTTCAGGGAGTGTGTCTCCCGCTGGTTATGCCTACGCACTTCATGGGCCGGTAGGTAAGCCAGGTTACATTGGAGGTGTGGGGTTTTCAGATGAAGAAGCAGGGGATCCCGCAGGAGGAGAGGGTGGACGAGGCATTCAGAGACGGGAAAGTGCTATTGCTGCAATGGAAACTGCAGTCAAAGGCTTTTCCAAACGGCAATGGATTTTGTTGGTGATTTTTGGAATAATTGACTTGCTAGCAGCGGTTACAATATCGTTGCAAGCTCCATTCTATCCTGCTGAGGTAGGATTCAAGAGATTATTCATATCATCATATTTGTTATATGATCATCATGAAAGATTATTGTAAAAATGTTCATATTGTTTTGTTATTTATTTTAATGAAGGCAGAGAAGAAAGGCGCAACTGCTACTGAGTATGGATTTGTGTTTGGAATATTTGAATTTATTGTGTTCTTGACATCGCCAATATATGGAAAATATGTAAGTTATAATTATTTCGTACGCGTGTAGTAATTTAATCTACAATCGGATACTTTATATAGCCTGAATTAAAGAATTAATATGCCTGATTATTTTGTTCTTCGCAGATGAACAAACTGGGCCCCAAGACGGTATTCAGTGTTTGCACTTTGATTACATCAATATCAACGATTTGTTTTGGGTAGAGTTTGCTTTTACTGACATATTAAGAAATATACTGCACGAAGTGCTTGGTTCATGCCTTTAAATCTATTATGGCACGTCTAATTTTTAATAGGTTACTTGATCGAATCGATGATCATACTTGGTTTATCACCCTGTGCTTCATTTGTCGTATTTTTGAAGCCCTTGGATGCGCAGGGTTCTTCACTGCCACGTTCGTAATTATAGCATGTGAATTCCCAGAAACCGTCGCCACAACTTTTGTATGAAAGTTCCTCTTATCAGACAACAATTTTTTTAAATTTACAATTTGTATCAAGCATGTACTCATATAAATCTTACTTTAGGCTTCATTAGAAACATTTTTCGGACTTGGTCTCATCGTAGGTATGTAACCTGTATGTTTTCACATCTTTTGAACAGATAACAGTGTACTAATCTTATTATATCATTCCGTTATGCAGGACCAACCGTTGGCGGCGCGTTGTTTGGCGTAAGCACATTTTCTGCTTAATTCATTGTAATTTAAAAAGTAGAGAATATTTACATGTGAAAACATGGTTGTATTTATGCTAATAGGTTGGAGGTTTTCCATTGCCATTTTTTGTTGTTGGATCCTGCATTCTTGTAACAGGTCTGTTATCAGGACTTGTAATGCCTAAAATGGATAGAGCAACTAATGAAGATGGAACGGAGGAAAAGGGTTATGGGGTTTGGACAATTCTGAAGATTCCCTCGGTGGCACTTGCTGCTCTTAGTATTGCTTCCACCTCAATGAGCTTGGGATTCGTGAGTGCCACTTTAGAACCTCATATAAGACGGGTATGGCAAGCCTTTTTTATATGCAAAAATTATTTCAGTAATAAAATAAAAACGCACAATTTTTTAAACGATTTCGACTTGATTGAAATACAGTTTGCCTTAACACCCCTGCAAACTGGTTTGGTATTTGTTGTAAATGGTGGAATGTACGCCTTGACAGCACCAATTTGGGGCTATATTTGTGACTACATAAGGCGGCCAGTCTATATTACGATTTTGGGAAACCTCTTTATCTTTATTTCGTTTCTCCTTATTGGACCGGCAGAGTTTATTCCATTTGACACGTATGATTATTTCATAAGAAATCACCCGAATATGTGGCTATAAATTTTTGATGAATCATGGCTTTGAAATATTTGGAAATATAGGATTCTCTGGGTCACCATAATTGGACTATTAATTCAAGGGTTGGGATTTGGATGCTGTCTCGTTTCTGGATTCATTGTTGGACTGAAGGACTCTATGTGAGTGTTTTCCTAAATGACAGTATGTCCAAGACTCTTCCGATTTTTATTCTGTGATTCATTGTATTATCAAATTCCTCAGGATGCATGGACTTCCAGATAATATGGCCACGTACGGAGTTGCTTCAGGATTGTGGACTTCTATGATATCCCTCGGCGCGTTCATAGGTCCAAGTTTAGGAGGCGTGTTATACGACACAGTTGGATTTAGACAAGGTTCTTGGTTGGTTCTGGTCACTTCTTTCGTTGTGGTAAGTTTTTGAGAGTGTGATGATTGTCCATGAATAAAGTAATTAATATACACTACACTACAGTAATTTGAAACAAAGAAAAGGTTGTATGAAAGTAACGATTTTTTCTCAAGGGAATAACAATCTTGGTACACACTTGCGCCACGTCATTGCCCAAGTCAGATTCAGAAGCACAACCACTTCTCCGGCCTATATCGCCACTGTTAGGAGGAGACAATAAAGAATTAGAGAAAGGTTCTGGAGAACGACAATCGACATCGTATGGATCTACTAGTGGTGGCGATGGAGGTGTGTGAGCCTGGATCAAAATCAATATGAATATTTGTAACAGGGTACAGGGTCATGAACGTAATGGATATGATTTAGCATTTTTTGCGTGGACGAAGCCTTAATAGTTATAATAGGAACAAAAGACGACAAAAAAGGTTTTTATCATGTTGAAAGTATAAGTTGATATCTTATATGATAGTGGAAAAAAATTAGATATATGCCGTATTCGATTTATTAATTAAAATTAAACCATTCACTCGATGAGCAAGGGAGTAAGTTCCGATATTCATAAGCTGAAAGCATGTACAATGACAGTAGAAATTTAATATATTATGGCTGTCCTTATGCTAAATTGAATGCGTTTGGTTTATAACTACTAAACATATTGTTTAGTATATTAACTTCTTTCATTCCATTTTCAAACTTTGTTACAATGAGCTTATCGAATTGAAACTTTTATACAGGGTACCAAAAACACGGTAATAAATACAAATGAGAATAGTTAATATTTCGCTCCAAATTATATAAGCTTTAATTATAATAGTGAAGGATAAATATGAAATAAATTTTACATGAATGAATAAATGAAAAATTTCATCTCAAAGTTATTGGGCTTGTTGGTAATATTTTTACAAATTCAGTTTGAAATAATTTTTTCCTCGTGAGGATTCAAGTTGTTATTTGAGTATGAGTGTAAAGCAAATTCGCCAGCATCACCTTTACCTTCTTCCACCATCTCGTTATTTTGCTCACCAGATTTCGGAACTACTGCAGTTATATTCTTTTCAACAAGAAATTTGTTTGTAATTTCATCAATGCGTTTCCCCCATCGCTTTCCTGGTTTACGAAATAATAGGAGAAAATCATTCGATAAGAACCACATTATTTCAAAATTTTCAATCATTGTGTTTAGAGATTTAAACTCTTTACATACCAACATAACCCAAAAATACATCTGAACGTCCGAATTTACTTCCTGCAATGAATGACAAGGCATACATGAAATGTGCTGCAAAAACCAAGATGTAAAAGAGTAACCAACACATCCCAAACTCGAGAGCCAATCCGAGAAACAGTGAAGGCTCAGAGACACCACGATGGTAGAGAATAACCGGAAGAGTAACGAAAATTACAAAACATGATGCCCAAGTGGCTGCTCTGGCGGCACGTTTACTAACGTCTTCCGGAAGGAGTGAGCAGCCGTGAGCTTCAAAGTTGTAATGCGTTCGCCAATATTCATCTTTAACTGTTTCATATAAACTCTGAAATCTCGCTGCTGTACGTTTAAATGCTCTCTTTATGAACATTATGATTGATACTAGTAAAAAGAAATAGTAATGTAGTACAACAAATTTACAGTGGTTACAGCAGTTAGTTTTTCGAAAAAAGCGTCATTCGGAAAATTATACGTTGAAACGGCAAAGCAAAACCAGCTAAACCTTGACAAAACTCGGTTTATGTATTTTTTTAAATGCTGCTTCCATAGGTGCTTGTAGACATTCAAAAGAGGTATATACATATTATGATGACACGGCTACCGTTTTGCCGTAACAGTTATGGAGTTATGACAGTCCTTTAAAATTAAACTCTTTCCTGGAAATTAGTACAAAGGAATTTTCATTGAAATAATGTTTTCGGGAATAGAGGGAGCTTTCCCGAGAGCCATAGATTTTGGCATACGTAAAGTTTACACGAACAAAAGTTAATGGTTGTTAGAAGTTGACTGGTGGCAGTGATTTTTACGAGCTGAAAAGTGGATCATGTACGATATGACGATATGCAATCATTTTTGTGAGTAGCATATAATGCAGTTGTAACGGCTAAAATATTAAGAGAATAATAAAGCTTTGGATACCCCCGTTGGTTAACAAATGATGGTTTCAGAACTGAAAAGACAGTTTATTATTAATGATGTGTAACAAAATGTTTGGTGCAGTAACGTAACCTTTTAGACACTCTGTCACGCTTCTGTTTTTCCGTGAACCTAAAATTGTAAGTTCTTTCCCATTCTTTCGCAAGTATCTCCGATCCAAGAAAATTATAAATTAGCGTTGATGGATTTCATTTTAAGCATGATTTTAAAGTGACATTCAAGACATTTAGATCGATTAAACAATTCATTTTATTTTGACGAAAAATTTTCCTGTAACCTATTCCGTAAGGTAGAACGAGATATAACCAAAACTAATGTCTACATACACAAGCAGATAATATGCTATTTCTCCAAGGTCATGTGTAGTTTGCAATAAGATAAATGTAATTAGTAATTAGTGGATTGAAGATGACATTTGATCACATTAAAGCCATTACGATTAAATAAATGTTCTAAATCTATAAGTCTTAGTCCAAATTCCTTTAAAGATTTAAATACCAGCTCGAAGGTACATCTTTTTCTTTTTAGTACTGTGACGAGATTGTGTAGTTACTACATGCTATAGTTTATGATTTCATATTATAGTTGGTAAATATTTTATTAGTTTGGCATTCACTGTGTTAATTGTATGATCTAAATTAACTTACATATAATGCAGTGGACAAGTATAATGTGTTTTTGCCCAACAAGGTCAACTGTATCATTCCACAACTCTAATTTGAGTAAGTCGAACGTGCTATTTCCAATAATTTTCTGACCCGAAGCCCCGGTGTAGATATTTATTCCTTGACTATTTTTTGTAGACACGTAGCAATTTCAATTAAGCTACCAGTGGTTTATGCTCAAAATGTAAATTATGCACAGTTGTAAATAGTATTAACCATGCATATTAATATTATGCATCTGTAAATGCGAAATACGGTTGCTAGAAAAAAATACAGACAAAATTATCAGACGGTATTTTGTGCGTTTTTCTGTCACTATTTACGGCTACTACACAATTCGATTTAGCTTGTTAATTTTATGATAAGATGACGGGTGGATAAAATATTAATGTAAACATGTGTCAACCAAACTTGTAACTTTTTTAATAGAGTTTCTCTCTTTGACATATTTGCAACTAAAAAGCATGATGAATTACATACATGACACTGTAAGTATAGCATCAGCATCAATGAATTTTGCATCAAAGATGAAATATGACTATGACTCAATTCATTGCGGCGACTTTGTAATATTTTTGTCTAAAATAAATCGCTATACATTACAAGAAACCACAAGGTACGAATGATACGATGTATGAAACTTTATGAATTAAAAGCGCTTAACATTTGCCGCTTTGGAATCTGGAATAACTTTGAAAATGTGTAATAAATATTAAAGAATCAACATTCCATTTTTTAAACTTGCCAAATTCCAAAGAAATAGCCTATCATTGACGCTAAGGATTGAAAACTGTTCTTCAAACCTCTGCAGCATTTTTATTTTTATAGATAAGAAGTACAAAAATCTTTCTGATAGCATCCTGCAATGCAATCCAGAAGCCGGCTACCAACGTATGAAACAATATTTTACTAACAAAATATCATTCCTGGTTTAACCCTATTTAAAACGTCCATGTGTAATTAAACTTACTACAAAACAATAACCACTTGCTCAGCTCATTTGGGAATATTTTTCTCTTTCATTAATGATATAATAAACGGGAAGAAAAATATTTACATCACAGGCGCCCAAAATTTGTTGTGTAAGCATGTTGTAAAAGGCTAACAGAGGAATTAATTTAAAGGGCTGGACTCTGGGTTTACTCACGTTTTTACATTCACTTGTACAGTAGTCCAACTGGTTTTGCAGACGGCATTACCGTTTTGTCACCCAAAAACTCAGGGTTCGTCACCAAATTTTAACGGTTTTGGCTCTAAAGTTTGAAAAATAGCAAATGGGTGACGAATCCGGAATTTTAGGGTGATAAACCCGGTGATAAAAAAGTTGCATGTAAAATGGTAATTCTTGTAGCTTATGCATATCTACTAATGTTATGAAAGGTCGCACATACCTTAACAGTCTCTGTGTTTCATTCACTCTCATTTGAGAAGAGACCTTAGCCAGAGAAGTACTCAAAATGGCAGCACGGATAGTGAATAAGTGAATCTGATATTGAACGCGTTGTAATAGTTCCAAAAAGGCGAATTGCATGGGGAAAAATAGCATTTCTGAGGATGAGGATGATTTAAAGCGTGACTGTAGAATAAGACAAAACATGCTTAAAAAATAATTCCGTTTCGGCATACTATTGTGCGTATGCGAAAAATTGTCCATCAAAAATACGGAGAAAGGTGTTTGCAGAGGGAGTGTCAAACTTGGAAAAGAATGGAATTGATCACTGCACTTTCAATTTCGGGTTAACGAAGGAACAGAAAAGTTTTGTTGTCCAGTTTTTAAAAGGCGGAGTTACTGATTTTCCCATCCTGAAAGAATCCTCGTTTCATACAACTTTTTTTTATCACCGGACTTATCACCCTAAAATTCCGGATTCGTCACCCATTTGCTATTTTTCAAACTTTAGAGCCAAAACCGTTAAAATTTGGTGACGAACCCTGAGTTTTTGGGTGACGAAAACGTTTTTCCCTTTGCAGACCATCCTCGGAGTATTGCATCACAGACATCAGGCAGACGCCAATGTATTAATAGAGGCATAATATTAAAGAGAGCATTATCAATCAAAATTAAGTCAAGGTATCCTTAGGTCACTACTGATGAGCGGCTTATGTATACACCATTCAATACAATTATTCTGTGGGAAATAAATATAGTTTGGATCCCCACCAACAGTCTGATCGATGTCCTCCGTAATTTTGACTCTAGAAAGTACGAGTACCACGCTCAGTCATAAGCCAGCCATTTCTTCAAAAGTTACGATGATTCATTGTTCACAGTCCGCATCTAAAGACCATTTCGCACTCCTACTAGTGCATTGATTGTGTCAATATAAGATAATGTTGTTTTTCAAATGTAATTAAACATATATACTCAAACCCTTATCAAAAGAGTGTAAATCAAGAAGCACAGGAAATTTTTCTAGTATAATAAACAAGAAAATATACAGTTCATTTCATTCTTTAAAAAAACTTTTATATTAGCATTACCTTTGCTTACAAAAAGGTTCTCACAGATAGATATTTATTTTGATGTTGTCAAAAATGCAAATTTATTAAGCCTTTACTGAATCGCAAGCAAGATTTACTCTAAAAGTTAGTTATAATAAAGAGGGATATGCATCCAGCGTATCACAGGAAGTATTTGACAACAAATTAACGATTCAACTTTCCAAAATGCAATGAAAACAAAACCATATACATAATATAAGACACCAGAACGTCTTCTTTACTTCAAATAACTATAAAGAAACAGAAGAATCTATTTTTCGAGACTGACAGGATTGTAAATGTAATTGTCAACTTATAATGCACCTAACCATAACCACCATTTTTACGATCAGAGAAGACAAGTTGAGGCGCGACAGACACGATTTATAAAGATAAATCTCCTTCTGAGTTCAAAAATTATTGAAAACTGAAAATAAATTTTACCTTCTTGGAATCTGTTAAAGGCAAATTGAAAACCTGATGGACTATACCATACTCACGTTATGTTCTTAATTTTGCTAAACTGAACCTATTACAACTAAAAATAATTATTGTATAGTGTAACATACAGTAATAATTACTAATACAAATTATCTTTTTTTTCTGGGTTTACAACTTCAATAAAAATTATGACAAGTTCCTCGGGTCAGGTCTTGATCCAGAAAACTGGATGTTTGATGTTTGACATCATAATTATCATCGTCATCAGAAATTATATGCTCTTATTGCAAGGATCTATGTTTACCTTTGCTTATAAAGTGGTGATTTTAAAGGCTTTTCTTACAGACAACATTACCATGCTCGTCTAATGTAAGTGTGAAAGAAACTTTTGGTATTACCTTTTTTTCTTTTACCTACCAAATAATCCTAGTCGTAATTATACGCTTTTACGTACACATACACCAAGACTTTATCATGCAGTTTTAATTTTAACCTAAGAATCCCTGAAGAAACACGATGACCATGTACGACAGATAACATGATAGTAATGCGATGCGCGATGGTTAACAAATTGATGAGTAAGTTTGTATGAATTACAACTACTTACATTCACACAATAATACGGCTTTTAGTGGTCAATGCGGCTCAATTTTAATTCAAAAGAGGGATTCATTTAATTAATCTTTGAAGCAGGTTACAGTGCTGACCGGACTGTCTCCGAGTTGACAACGCGCTGCTACCGTCATCCCTAAGCACACAACTATATTATCCTTACCTTCAAATGACCGTTCACTCTGTTTTTTGATTGTTTGTATCTCAATTCTACTGAAATCCTCATATCATTATTTACGGACGAGTGTTCTGGAGACCGTGAAGTGTGATGGAAAAATAAACAATTCTCCCCTCTGGCCCTGGATTATTCTTTTCACATCAAACTTACTCAAAGTCATCAATAAATATTCATGATATTATTTGGAAATTACAAGCTTCAGAATTGACTAAACAGTCTCTACATACATTGTTTCACGCTCTGGTTTACTGCCCAGTGTTTTCTATTTTTTCGTCTCTTATCCAACTTTTCTTGTACTAGTTTTACTGCTGTACTATTTCTTGGTCAATCATTCAGTACACTATCCCGTGATTTTTAAACGGATTGTGCATAAGTGGTAAAATCTTGAGAACTGGTCTTCTCCAAATCGGTTTCTCCAACAAGGCAAAAGGCAAGTGAACCATAAACCGACTTCATTATAAAGAATACCTCTATACCTAGAAACCTACCTAGCCATGTGAATCCTGACAAAAGCATTTTTTGTTGCTTTTCGCAGAGCAGAGGGTTGCTTCTATCCATGATAAAACATCTACAGCGCGGCATGCAAGACGAAAATTAATAACTAGTAAGTTTGCTTGCAAGAATATCAAGTTCCAGTAATCATCATCGTTTTTTCATGCGATATACATAGGTACATACAATGCTATTTAGCAGGGAACAGTAACAACAAGAAAGTTAGATAATAATATCAAATAGGCTCTAAACTCTATGTAGAATGATGCCAACTGTTTCATGCTTAACCATAGTCAAGGACTCGCCGTACAAATAATAAGTGAATATGCGCATATTTTTATAGACATCTTATGATAATCTAGGTAAAAGGTGAACTAGTATCGTTTTATCGTTGAACTTTCTATTGTGGCAGAAGATACTCACTTTGTCTTGCGGTGTTCTGTGGTGTGAAGAAAACCAGGGTCTCCATTTGACTCTCCAATCTCATCCTTTTATAAGCAAACCTGCATTCATAATGATGATTCGTATAGCTGATGAAAAAGTAAAAAGGAGAATTTTTAACTTGCTGGCAGTGACATCGTAACTTTATGTACATACATGTATACCACGTGTATGCATTGTATAACCGAACGCTTTATACATCTTCTGGACGTGGACAACGACAAGACTGAGTGACTAGAAGACCACTTCTGTGGCTGCACTTTACATGGACGATTCTATTTTAACTTGGTTATAGCATTCTTTATCCAAAATTAGAATAGGAGTATAACAAGTGGATAATGAAGCGTTATCATAATCGTACATGAGTATTCATTGCCACTGTAGGTTACGCTGCATTGGTAAACAGTTCAACAAAAGAAATGTTGACTGTCAAAAGTTATAATTCATTGGCCTAATTCTTATTTTAACTTCATCTTATCAAAGTAATTTTGTTTTCGTAATCGAAAGGAGGAACGGGCTAGTTTTCCTTGCTGTGCGGAAAAATTCCTGGACTCCTTTTGAGACGTTCCCATTTTGAAAATATTATTATTAGGAATTTTCAATATGGTCATCCCCATTTCAAGTTGGCACTGCTACTAGACTGACAACCTTTAACAGACTAATCTATCTTGGAAATTCATCCTTTTCTATAAAGGTAATTGAGTATGTGTATATGTAAGGAACTTTCATGCATTTCATTGAGAAACTGACTTTATTCACGTGAGCTTCTCGTTGCTGCTCGCAAAGAACTCATGCATCTTATTGGTCTCTCTTAAAAATTAGGTGATATCTTTCATTTAGATTTTATAGCGTCCCTAATAATTTAATATAACTTCCCACAATGGATGGAGATAAGAATAATGGTGGTGGTGGAGATGGGCCTCCAAAGATACAAAAGTCAAAGGACGATGCATCTATTCCATCAAGTAGAAGAGATGCAGACACTTCCCGCTCGTCAAATCCTTCACAGTCACTAGCAACCCTAAGTGTTCCAGAGACGAGGCGAACCCGGCGCGCATCCGGACCTGGAGATGGTCGCCAAAGGAAGACTTCTGGTATCGCAATTCCTGTCCCACCCTCCCAAGACAGCTCAATGTCTATATCCAGACGTTCCTATTCTCGGGGTGCCATGTTTGGCAACATTCCTGACTACATTGGGAGCCCCATGACAAGAAGAGCATCGGATGTGATGTCAACAACCTCATCAGCGGATGGACTGGATGATGACCCCGATAGAGATAACAGTTACACGGATGCCAGTTGTGAGGCAGATCCACAAAGCTCAATTAATATATCCAGATATTCCGTGTCTATACATCCTGTCACAGGAGAAACGCTTTTTATGGGATTTTCGAAAAAGCAGTGGTTCCTTTTGCTGATATTCAGCTTGGCAGATTTATTCGCTGGAATTGTGTATTCTCTTCAAGCCCCATTTTACCCACAGGAGGCTGAGAAGAAAGGAGCCACTCCCACAGAGTACGGCTTGGTGTTTGGAGTCTTTGAGTTGACTATGTTTGCAGTGTCGCCAATTTATGGAAAATATGTGAGTTGTTTGGCTTTTAAAAATTTGTGTTAAAACTAGTGAGGCATATCTCTACAGTTTTTGGACTTCCATATACTTATCAAGATAATATTTTCTAAACAATTTAGATGAGTAGACTCGGTCCAAGGATAGTCTTCAACGCAGGCATTTTTATCACGGGAACATGCTGCATACTCTTTGGGTGAGCTAAGCCAACAAACAATAATAACGGAATGATAATAATCATACACAATCAAAACGGTCAAATTCAACTTGTTACAAAAAAATAATCAGTAAATACATTTGACGCGTTTTTGATATATGTTTTTTTGTGGACTATTTATGTGTTTATAGACTGTTAGATCAAATTGAAGATCGCACATGGTTTATTGGCATGTCGTTTTTAATTCGAATTTTGGAAGCATGTGGAAATGCAGGTATGCAGACAGTCGAGAACTAGCTACATGTTTTATATGAGCCTCAGTAAATTGAAAATTGTCATTCTTTATTTTGCTGTAAGGTTTTTCCACTGCAAGTTTTACCATCATCGCATGCGAATTTCCCGACTCAGTTGCTACAACTTTTGTGAGTATCATTTTTCCAAAAATACCTGAACAAATTAAGTTTTGTACTGCATATAATGTATGTATTTTATCAAAACAATGTTTTTTTGGTTTAATAGGCTTCATTAGAAACTTTCTTTGGACTTGGACTCATCATAGGTATGTAAAATGTGTATATTATAGCATCTTTTTGCACGGATAGCAGTGTAATAATCTTTGTTCTGGTTATTTAAAAAATCTTTTTTTAAACAGGACCCACAATGGGCGGTGGGTTGTATCAGGTAATTTTCAAATAACACTTGATACATGGATTTCATTTCTATTCAAAACAAATACTGATGATACACATTTTTAACTCCAGCTTGGAGGATATATTTTGCCGTTCGCTGTCACTGGTGCATTACTTTTCCTAAATGCAACTCTCATAGCAATTTTCATGCCAAGGGGTTCCACAGAATCAGAGATAACAGATGAAAAGTCATCCGGTGGATTCACGGTGCTATCAATCCTAAGGGTTCCTGGAGTCATGCTAGCAGCACTTTCTATTGTGATTGGTGCTCTTAGTATAGGGTTCTTAAGTTCTTCTCTTGAACCTCATGTCAGACAGGTAAAAGAGTTGCCAGTACTGATGCATGTAACATTGTATGACCAGAAACTGATTTTTGTGATTTTTATTTTCAGTTCGGTCTGAGTCCAGTGGAAACTGGATTTGTGTTTGTAATAAATGGAGGAGTATATGCAATTTCAGCTCCTGGTTGGGGTTGGTTTTGTGACAGAATCAATGAGCCAAAATACATTACTTTAATTGGCGCAGTCTTGATCACCACTGGATTCTTATTCATTGGTCCTGTGCCATTTATCCCTATTAAAACGTACATGAAACAACCATCTTTTAAATTACTTTTTCAAATTATTATAGTAATCTATGTATTTCAATAGTATACACTTAATAATCATTTATTTTATTTATAATTCATTTAATATTTATTTATACTCTTGCAGCACTTTGTGGTTGACTTGCATTGGTCTGATGATACAAGGTCTAGGTGTAGGTGCTATATTCGTATCAAGTTTCATTTTGGCTTTGAGACATTCAATGTGAGTGAAATAATAGTATGAATTCAGTATTTCATAATTTTCTTGTATTTAATTACTAATAATAATTTAAATTATTAAATATAGCTCTGCAGGATTTCCTGATAACGTGGCCACCTACTCGGTTGTCTCTGGCATGTGGGCTTCAGTTTTGGCTTTAGGGTAATGTCCATATAACCAAAATATCAATAATAATAAAAAGTAGCCTCATGGTATATTTAAAATAACGAAAAACTTTTTCCCCTCCCCCAGACTCTTTATTGGACCAAGCATCGCCGGGTATTTGTACGATACAGTTGGCTTTCCATGGGGCTCTGTATTTGTTGTCGGAGGAGGTGGTCTTCTGGTAAGATAATCATCGAAACATTATTTTGCATTAATAAAATGGCACACCTTTCAAATGCTGAATAATTTCTCTCATCAATCACCAGATAATTCTCATCGTGGGCTTCCTTCTGTTTGCGGAAAGAACGAAACGCATTGTTTCAAGTTCTAGCTCTGAAAACAGCGAGTCAGATCCTTTGATTAATGAAAACGGAGTACGTGAAATTTCCGATGTGCCTTCAACTTATGGGGCAACCAATGCATAACGTATTTTGTTGTAAAAGTAATTAATCTGCGATAAATGTAAGGTTTTTATTGTAATTACCAAACTGTAAATAATACTCATCTTTGACGGACTATATTTTAGACGCATATTTTGAAACTCCCTGGGAGTAAAGAAAAAAATCTTATGCTTTCACTAGCATTATCAAAATATAAGCTATAACAAATCAAAAATCGATGAAAGACGAAGCAGGTGCTTTATTCGGGTTCATTAGTTTCTCATAGTCATTAAATGTTGATATTCAACAAACTGTATGCTTGCAATAAATAAACTGCTACTATCACTGAAACAAGGTATGCCAATGTCATTAAAATAAGGTACATATAAACATAATTATACAAGTAAGCATAATATTGTAAACAAAAAAACTTGATCTTATATAAATCTGTAACTTTAACATGTTTGTATGTGAAAATGTTTTGATGTGTATCATATTACCTATACAAAATGTGTAATATATTCTCGAATGTTACGTAATAAACCGGAATTATTCATTGGAGACTTTTCATGGAATACGTCCTGCTAAACTGGAGAGCAAAGATGCATCATAAAAATTTGATAATATGTAAGGCTGGGATCTTCTATTTCATGCTTAATGCATACATACTTACTTCCCTTTGCCTTTGCAGTTAGGGAGGTGGAGCACGTCAATTGATATTGCATAAGTGGAAACAAACGAAAAATAAGTTTGAGAGCAAGTATCGTTGGTGTAACCGACTCAGCAGTGTCTCGTGCATTAATATTATCTCAGCACGCTGTAATAAATTAAGCAATCCTCTACTGGTTTGCATTTTAACTAGAGAGAAGATTTTCTAATCGATCTATGAAATCATCGTACAACATTAACATAACTTTCATAACTTGCATAACTGTGTTCATACTAAACCGAAGGTATGAAGTGAAGCCTTCTAAGTATTATGGAGGTAGTTACATGTACAAACAAGCTTTAACTGTCATTGCTTTCTCTTTCAATAAACATCATTCGAGTATACTCGAATTGTTCCTATAAACCAAACCATGTACATATATAATAATGCATACAACAACAATATTATATGCTAAAAGTAGCTGGCAACTCCACATTTTATTTGCTCACGTGAGTTCTTCGTGGACAAGTGACAAAAAGGGATATTCGTTACATGCATAGTATTATGGTCACTTTGTCTCTTTTCTATCATGAATAATTGTAGCCGAACTTGCAGTATCAATGCATCGTGCATAAGGATATATAAAACAGTGCACCTAAGTCTGTTTGCTTTGTTGCTGGCTAAATCTAGACAAAATTTTTAAGAGTTCGTGATAATAGCAGCCATCAAAATACAGAAGAGGTTATAGAATATCATTTAATCTTTCTTATTCACAAGACATATCTCAGGATTAGAGTGAATGCCCATATTGTGCTTTCTGGTAACATGCATGCATGAGAGTTTAAATTGTAAGAGATAGGTGTTCTGAATCATTGTGTAGAGGGTTGCAACTTGCAAGCTACACAATTCAAGAAAGCAGCTAAGCAGGTTTTCTTTGTTATAGTCGTTTGTGTTGTTATTTACAATCTTTATAACTTTTTTATGATTAAGTTTGTCGCTCAGTCCGACTTGATTCGATACTATCATAACATCACGGTTGCCTAAAGGCTTATCTCACCAGCTGTCTCAATCTCCACCCCTTACTTTTTAACATGTTTCAGCATTAACCATCTCCGACTTCTATATGAATTTTGACTTTTGTACCTCCATGAATGTTGAGGTACAAACTATAGGCACACAAACGCTAAAATTACATGATTTTGCATATACGTTTAGGTAGGTAAAATTGGCATGAACTGACATTCGCTAAAAAACTCAGTAACCTTTCTCAAGTTGACTTGTGCATCCAACTTTTTTTTTCTTTTTCGGTGTCGCAGAGCTATGGGCAGATTAATCCAGCGCAGCGTTGCATGCGTGCATTGCGTATGCGTAGTACATAAAACTTCAAACCTCACACTTTGATCGTCAGGAACAAAAGGGGAAGAAGCAAAGCTATCAAAGTATTTAAATTGTTTCATGTGTTTTGAAATAGATTATCGTTCGTGAAAGAGTCTTCAAGATATGTTTGCGGAGCCATTTTGTAAACAAAACCTTTGTTTGACTAAAAATAAATTGTTATCTAATGAAAATTTCATCTGCGACAGATAAGGATGGGTATAGTAGGCAGTTATCAGAGAATTATACATATATACATACATGATCTCTAGTCCTTTCTGGAATTGAGTAGAAGTGTAAACGGAACTTCCCAAGAAAATGATGGCATATTTATAAGTTAAATGCAAGCTCCAGTTTTTTCAGCTTTGGTCTAGTTATTTAAGAAGGACCAAATCATACACTGCATATGAAATTATAATCATTTTATCTAGTTCCATCCAAACGCATGATTCAAGAAGTGCATTTCGTTCCCAACTGTTATGTGTACTCACTGTACCTACCCACACATACTCATACAAGTTTCTACAAAAGAAATGAAGAAATGTGACAAGTTTAAAGAAATGTAAGTGCCATTTATTAGACACCGTTCCATAAACATTAAAGATAAGATTGACAGATATCATGTGCACATCATCACCGTCCAGCTATATCGGTGCAACACTAACAAAGTACGATAAAAGGCTGAGGATATCTGTGTATCATCATCATCTATCCAACCACTTCCCTCTTCCGTTGTCCTTGATTGCAACGTGAGGTATCTTGACTTATTTAACTCTTTCTCTCATAGTTAAGCGATTGCAATACCCGCAAAGGGAAAAACAACAATAGTACAAAATATTTCAGTGAGTATACAGGCTGGCAAGTATGTTTGAGCATGATTTCATTTTAAAATTGTGAAAGAACCAGGATACCTAGAGACTTGATT